>SJYO01041852.1:83777707-83912483 GCA_006410555.1 Capra ibex
CTACGTCCGCAGACACGACGAAAAGGCGACCCCCTCAATGACAACCCGAACATTAGACAACCAAAATTAATAAATAGATAAAAAGGAAGGACAATACAACGGGAGACACAAAGGTTCCGAGCGGTGTCTGAGCCGTCCCTCTCACAAAGGACCACAAACCTTTGGAGAGAAGAATTTTAAGGGAAGGGCCCTGCCCGAAGGGAAGGGCCCTGCCTCGAGGGAGGGGTGGAGGAAACAGAGGAAAAAGCAGAAAATATAAAAAAGGATGGACAAAAACTTCTGTTACTAGACGAAAAGACCAACGGACTACAGGAGACGGTCGGATGTCTTCAACAAAACACTTCAAACGAGCCGCAACTTTACAAGAAAACTCCTTAAGCACTCCCTCTTTCACCAGAAGGGCAGGATAAGGAGGCGGTAGAAACACATCTAAGGCATGGGAAGGAGAATTTGGAAGAGGAGTAGGGGATGGAGTAGGGTGGGGAGATTCAACAGTGTCTCATGTCTCAACTCGAAGGACACAGTCGAATCAGTCATTTCTTAGACGGACGTCACACCCTCTGGATCCAAGTTAGGGACCCAACCCTTCTAGGGGACCTTCTCCCGTACCGTTACGTGAGGTCATAAGAACGGACCTCTTAGGGGCACCTGTCTCCTGGGACCACCCGATGTCAGGTACCCCAACGTTTCTCAACCTGTACTGACTCTTTGATTCGTGTTGTATCGTGTATGTGGGTATTTATAAAGATATACAATTGTTAGACATATAATTCAGTTTCTACTCAAGAAAGTTACGGAGGTTAAGATTAGGTAAACCGTGTACCTAGTAAGATCGGGGGAGGGACACAAGTAGACAGTTAAGGGTGAGGTTGTCACTTTTTGGACCGAAAGTGGAACAAAATTAGTAAAACAAGTACATATGTATATCGTCATAAAACATTCTTTGTTAAAGTAGTTGATCCAATGTAAATACACGTGAAGATAAACGGAAATCAGTATATCTAAGGTAAGTAAAGGTCACAATGAATTCTGTCGTGGAACAGGGGTCAGAACAAAATATGTCAATCTCAGAGAACAATATTAGAAATCGCAAGAAACCCTGGGAAAGGGAGGAATTACTAAAAATTTTTAAATATATGTAACTGTAAGTGAGAAACACGAAATCGTACGATATCCAAAACTGTTTACATATCGTAGTACATAGTTTACTATGTCACGGTATTTCCTACCAAAGTGACGGGATTTATAGGGGCCATTGAACTGTATAAATAGGAAGGAAAACAAGTAAGGTGGGACCTGTTGGTGAATATAAAACGATAGAGATATCAAACCCGAAAAGGTTTTACAATATATTAACCTTAGTATGTCATAAAACATACTAAGTATGTTTAGTATGTCATTAGTATGTATCGGAAAAGTCTGTCCGAAGAAAGGTAATCGTTATACGTAAATTCGAAGGAGGTACTTAAAAACACCGAATTATTGAGTAAAGAAGAATGACAATTTATTATAAGGTAACATACTTATACAGTATCAAATAAATAAGTGGATGACTTTCTGTAGAACGACGACGACGACGATTCAGTGAAGTCAGCATAGACTGAGACACGTTGGGGTCTCTACCGTCGGGTGGTCCGAGGGGGCAGGGACCCTAAGAGGTCCGTTCTTGTGACCTCACCCAACGGTAAAGGAAGAGGTTACGTACTTTCACTTCAGCGAGTCAGCACAGACTGAGGATCGTTGGTGTACCTGACGTCGGATGGTCCGAGGAGGCAGGTACCCTAAAAGGTCCGTTTTCATGACCTCCCCCAACCGAACGGAAGAGGTTTTCTGTAGGATCAACGAAGGTTTAAAACAGTTGATACTTATTTCGATGATATTTGTAAGTTCACGTCCAAAAACACACCTGTATGCAAAAGTTGAATACTCATTTATGAATTCTCGTACTAACAATCTAACATACCATTCTGATACAAATTGAAACGTTCTTTTACGGTTTACAAAAGATTTCATCGACATGATAAAACGTAAAGATAGACGTTACTTACTCTTAAGGACAATGAGGAGTAGGAACGATCAAACTACAGTCGAAAAATCTAAAAACGGTAAATTATCCACACAACATCATAGAATAAAAAAATTAAGTGTTAATGGATTATTGTACTATAACTCGTATAAAAGTATACGAATAAAAGGTAGGTGCATAGAATAAACCTTAACATATACAAGTCTAATCAACGGGTAAAATTTTGACCCACAAACCAAAGAACAACAAACCAAAATCCTCAATAAACGTGTAAAACCTTTGTTCAAAAAATAGTTTATCCACAAAGGAATTATAGAGGGTTAGACACCGACTAAAAAACTAAGAGAATTTCCAGTGAAACGTCTCGTCTTTAAAAACTAAAATTATTTTAAGTTGAAGAAAGTACCTGACACAGAAACTATAAAACAGATTGTACAGGAAGTGGTTTAGGTTGTAGTGGATCTAAAAGTGGAAACACTAGAAGATGTTCAAAACACCGGACCCCAAAATGTAAATTCCAGAGACTAGGTAAAACCGAAATAAAAATACTTTTCACATTACAGATCCAAGTAATAAAACATATATATGTAAGTTAATAAGGTTACGGCAAACAACTTTTACATAGGAAAAAAGCAATAAATCTGAAATGAAGAAACGGTCTCTAGTTAACTTATATATAAGTATATCCACAGAAGACCCTAAAATTAAGACATGACAACTACATATACATAAAAGGGGGATTTGGTACGACAGGATAAATGACATAGAAACATCATTTATAGTCTCAGTCTATTACAGTCAGGAGGTTGAAACAAAAGGGTAAGTCATAACATAACTGATAAGACCCACAAAACAAAAGGGTATATATGTCAAATCTTAGTCTGTTATAGGTGTTCTATTGAATGACCTTAAACGTATTTAAGATATCTATTTCATCCCTTCTTAACTGTAACACTTGTATAACGAAGGGACACGGGTCAGGTACTTTTACCTTACATAGAGGCAAATAATTCTAGAAAATACTAAAGAAAGTAATCAAACATCAAAAGATGTATGTCTAGGAAATGTGTAAAACAATCTAAATAGGGATTCATGAAATGTAAAATAATTTAAATCATTTCGTTTAGGAGCCTGTTTCATCAACTGACTTTCAACATAAGAAGAGTTATTTTATTCCCTCCACTCTGAACACAGTTCCTCGACTGGATTCTTCACTTTCCAACGACGACTCGGTACTTTCTGTGATCCTAAGAACCGGAGGTCTCCTCTCCTTAGGTTAGGTCCCGGTCACTGTTCCGAACTATCGAGTCTCGAAACCACGCTATTTCAAAATAATTTCATATTTTCTCTACAACGTCCTTCCCCCTGACGAAGGTCCCGAACTTTCACCCGAGAGTAGATTGTGAGCCTTTACTTAACAGACTCCTCTGTGTACATGACTGTTTGGTTCTCTAAAATAACCCGTTCACAGGGGTCCGTCTCTCGTCATCTTATTCCTTTGGGTCTTATAGGCGAGACGGTACACCGAGTGTCAGAGCCCAAAATACCACTACCCTAATCAAGGGCCCAACAGATATCGGTTAGTAAAACTGAGTCTCAGGAAGGACCACCACGTACGGAACAACTCGGTTCTACCTACGGTCGCTCTTCCTAAGACCCTCCACCAGCCTGTACACCACGGAGGAAAACTGGAAAGGGTTTGAGAAGGCCAACCACCACCGAATCAAGGGACAAGGAAAGGTCCTGGAGGACAGTATTTTGTTGAGTGTGTTTACCAATGATACCACGGACTGGTCCCACCCACCAAAGTCAGTCACACGAAGGGGATTGTTTCTATCTCTTTCGAAGACTGCATCTGTAGTCTTCTCCCGTCTTTCTCACGGGGAGACGATCGGAAATCGTCATACAACATATGGATAGTCGTTCGACAATTGATCTCTTTCTTTACAAAGTTTTGAGTCTCACCCTGGTCCGGGGAGTGCGTGTTGTACGTAAAACTCTATTGTAACCGTGTTCCACGTAGTAGGGCCGGTATTTTACTAACTGTACTTAGAACTTCTTTTCGTCCAAAGGTTCATTTATGTATCAAAATAATTGTATCTAATCCTCTTGTCACATACTTATTTTGTATGACCAAACAACTCGGGAATAGACAAAACTCAGAATCCGTCTTTACTGAACTTCTTTCTGTCTCAGATCCCATTTATGTATCAAGTAATTGTATCGAATTCTTTTTGTAAAGGTATTCTTTTTACGGAACCAGTAAAGTTCCAAACTCTTTTCAATTCAAGTCCACCTTGGTCCACAACAGTACCGTTGTGTCTTAAAATTCTCTTTGGAGGAAAGTTAAAACATCTCTCTTCCCTTTTTTAAGACTGTGAACATCAAACATAGAAGGACGGTGAATTCTCTCTCTATTTTTTACAGACTGTGAACGTCGGATAAAGGAGGTAAACCTCTGGGGATCGGAAGGACGGACGATGGGAGAATCTTCGTGTCCCCAGACAGGAGTTAGGAATTCGACTCCCGTACTACATCTTATTCCCAACTTCTAAATCTCCGTTTCTTCAAACGAAATACCTTTACCTAGACTAACACAGTAAAATACAGGTTTTAATTGAATATAGATCGGAGTAGTCAGTCAAATCGTAGTACAGTGTATTTCAGTACAATGTCTTCATTCCTAAATAAACAGACTAACTTTATATGGATTATATATGATTAGTCGACACCATTAGTAAATACCTACTCCATTAACAAGGGGTAGAAGACGTCTACGTCAGAGGAAAAAGATGGTGAATTTATATAAAACAATTTATATTGAAAAATTTTATTTTTATTGTGTACAACCGTTCCTACACCTCTTTTCCCTTGAAAACATGTGACAACCACCCTTATATTTGACCACCTCGGTGATGCCTTTTAACATACCTCCAAAGAGTTTTTTGATTCTTATCTTGATGGTACACTAGATCGTTAATGTGACAACCCATATATATACTTTGTTTTGTTTTGTTTTTGTGATTAAGTTTTTCTATGTTCGTAGAGTCACAAGTGTCGTTGTAATAAGTGTCAACGGTTCTACAACTTCGTTGGTTTTACGAGTAGTTGTCTATTTACCTATCTATACCATATATATGTGTTTATTTTTACTTCATCGAGTCAGTACAGGCTGAGAAACGCTGGGGCACCTGACATCGGATGGTCCGAGGAGGCAGGTACCCTAAGAGGTCCGTTCTTATGACCTCACCCAACGGTAAAGGAAGAGGTTATATATATGTGTTACCTCATCATTAGCCGGTATTTTTCTTACTTTAAAAAGGTAAACGTGGTTGTACCTACTTTAACCTCCTGTACACGATTCACTTTATTCAGTCTGTCTCTTTATGTTTATGACCTATATAGTGAATATACATCTTAGAAATTTTTTACGTTGTTGTCACTAATATTGTTTTTTTCTTCGTCTGTATGTCTATGCTTCTTACTTGATCACCAATGGCCACCCCTCTTCTTCCTTTCCCCGAAATATTCCAACCCCTGCACCCTCCATGTTTGATAACCTATATTCTATCCGTTGTTCCTACATAACATATTGTATCCCTTATATCGCTTACAAAATATTGTTTACATTTACCTTACATTAGAAATTTTAACATACCTTTTTATTCTTTTACATTGGAAAATTAACGTCAGAAGATTCAAAAGAATCTTTAGTAGAACGTTAACGTACGACAGGAAAGAAATCACGAAGACTATGGTAGAATAAAGTCTCTTTAGAAAGTCTCGGGTCACCTTCTCATCTGTTAAAGGAAACTGAAAAAAGGAAGGTATTAAAATATAAGTCAGTTGGACAACGTTACGTACATAAAGAGAGAGATGTACGTACATATAAATAACTTTCGAATAAAGTGACAAACCTAGAAACCGATGGTGGTAACAAGTAGTGTATAACAGTCTACAATTTCTCGGCCAGACTGTCTCTTTATGTGACTTCGTCCGTAACTTATTTAGGAAATCTACGTTATTACTAACGGATATCTCCTTGATCCGGTTGTCCGAATTACGGTTGTTTTACTACGGTTACAGTCGTTTTGTTGTAGTTGAGGTTGTGTTGTCATAACTATAGTTGTAAAATCAGAATCTCAGCACAGAAACCGTCATCACTACTTACCTGGACTATATCCGATAATCTGGGAAACGATCGAGTCTCTTAGAGTATTAAACGGGAGATCCCCAGTCCTGTACACCGTGTTAGGTGTTCAGTCTCTATTCACCCGTGCAGTTGTGATAAGTTACGTAGACATAAGATATGGTAAAAACGATCATAAAATTTTACATGAATAAAAGTTAAATTATTTTATTGTACCGTTTTACACATTACCTTTCTGACGTAAAGAAAACAATAAAACTATGTGTATACGAAAAGTCTAATCCTCTGGATTCTTCAAAACCCTATTTCTCATGTACCTATTTACGTACCTATTTATTAAGGTACGTAACGATGGTCATCCAATTGTGGACCGTACCACTCTACGGTCGGAACCGGACTAATAGTCTACAATGTCTAGAGAACGGTGCACCGTACCCCTGTTGACTAGAAGTGAAAGTTCGAGGCAGAAGAGAGTATAGAACGGTTCTCTTACCCTATTTGTTTCTTCTCAACCTCTACTTCGTCTGTTAGTTATTTCTATTGGGTTGGGTCGACATCTACAATGACCTCTTGGAACTCTGAAACCCTCTATCCACGAGATAACTCTCATAAAAGAAGTACAAGAGGTAAGGATTAGAGAACCCAAAGTTTTCGTCACCGGTAGAAAGAGTTTTGGATCTCACAATAAAGAAATAGGATCCAACAACGGACTCTCTTAAGGGGGTTGACGGATGAATAAGACTAGTTTCTCGTTACAATCCACTACCTAAAATAGTTATTTGAACTGAACTGAAAAGTTTCTGTTACGGTAGGAATCGATTTTGTAGTACTTTTTATAAGACCAGGATTTGATGGTAGATAATAAAATGGGATGTCTGACACTTATAGTATAAAATAAACGAGGTGTGTAGATTTTGTAGAAGTAAGGTAAAAATGAATACCAAATGTCTATACGTGATCTCAAAATTACCACTCATTTTTTCTCGGTCCAGAACCACGATGTAATGGTCAATTACACATCTTTCTACTCTTTCTTGAAGTGACAATACCATCGTTACTTTTTGGGTGTCTGTCTCTGTTTTTGGATAATAAAGGTACTCTGATTTTTTCTCTTCATCTATACTCTTCGAGACCAGTTGACTCAAGATCTTCCTTTATTCAGAAAGTGTTCACTTGTTTTTTGATACCATCGAAGATATAACCTCAAAGATATGGTCCCCACCAAAAGACGAAACTTGTCCCATTTATCTTCTTGGTTAAATTTTGTTACTAACGTTTTTACAATTTCATAAATACCCTTTTTCTCCCTACTTACTATTTCTACACCATATAAAGTCGTCTAATTACTGTCGAGAGTTATTTTTTATTTACGATCTTTATTCTATATATTATAGATTTTAATTGTAAATAACCTACTTTAAATGTAATTTAACTTGTACTCTCTTACTTTCCCAGGACCTTACAATGATAAAGAGTTATCTTCATAGATTGACTTTATGTTTTTCTTTAACTTTTATTTATATCGGTTGTTGAGAAGTCTCTATTATACTCGTTAGATACTTAAGGGTCTTTCTTTACATACACCGTGCACGTAAAAAGACACCTTTTCTATAGATCCAAACTAAAATTTATGAGGTTACCCGAAGGGTCACTGAGTCAACCTTTTCTTGAGTGGGCGGTTACGTTCTCTACGTTCTTTACACCCACACTTGGGACCCAGTCTTTTTAGAGAACCTCTTCCTTTACCGTTGAGAGTGGTCATAAGAACAATCCTTTTAGAGTACCTGTTTCCTCGGACCACTTATCAGGCACCCCAGTGTTTCTCAGTCTGTGTTGACGCGTGTAAGGGTCTCCCTGTCGTATATATGAGGAGACGAGGTTCTCTCAACTAACAGACGAAGGAGAACAAACCCCATACACACACACACACACACAGACACACACACACACACACACACACAGACACAGACACACACACACACACACGTGCAGACACAGGGAAAAATCTAAGACCAAGGACGTCCAGAAACGACTTCTTGTAACTATAAATCACAGAGAAAAAGTATAATTGTCTCTAACTTGTAATTAGACCAAAATAAAAACAGGAGACTACTCATCTTGTTTTTTTTAAGACTATAGTAAACTTTATTTCAAAAACCGTATCCCCTTTGTTACGACTAAAATCCAAATCTTTTACTTTAAAAGTCAGTGAAGGGTCGACACTCTAGAACCCTTTATACAAACTTCAAGGACGTGGAGTTGAAGAAAGACATATTTCATCCGTTTTATTATTATTAGATCTTCCCAACGAAACTTTTAATACTCCACGATATTTTACTATTAATAAGAAATGATGTTTACGCAAAACATACTTCTCTACACTTTTTACCTTCTGCGACCTGAAGGGACCATCGAATCACCAATTCTTAGGAGGACGGTCGCGTTCCCTGCACCCAAGTTAGGGACCAGGTCCTTCTGACGTATATAGGACACTCCGGTGATTCGACACCCGGTGTCGATGACTCGGGCGCACGGGATCTCGGACACGAGGTGTTTTCTCTTCGGTGTCACTCTTCGGGAGTGTAGTGAGGATCTCTCATCGGGGGTGTGGGGGGTGGATCTCTTTCGGACGAGTGTCGGTGCTTCTGGGTCTCATCAGTTTTATTTATTACAAAAAAAAGAATTACCTTCTCTGATAGAATGACATACGACAACATCTTGTTCAATTGTCTCGTTTAATTCTTCGTGAAACGAATACGGAATTCCTTTTGCCAACGGAGGAAGATTACAAATGGGATGACCAAGTCATCTTTGTTTTGAGGAAGGTAAATACTTCACCTATTCTCGTATAGTATTACTGATGTTTCATTCAAGTTTCCAGAAGTGATTAAAAAAAAAAACTTGATCTTGTTGGATTTGTCTTAGTATACATAAAATATGTTTCGTCTTACGTTCTACTTTAAAACGAACCCTCGTTTTAAAAAGTTCCGAATTGAGAACGGAGGAGAAGGAAACTATTTATCAACAAATAATCAAAGAATACAAAAGTGAGACTTTTCTTCAAACATAAGTGTATACTATCCCACTATTATACGTAAAAGGAAAGAGTTATCATCTTACTAAAAAGAAACGGATGGACAGTTACATTTTTTGTTTGAGAGTCGCGACCTTCCAGATTGTACGGTTGAGTGTCGATCAAGAAAAAACCCCCTTGAACAAAAGTAATTGAAGAGGTAATTATCATGTTTAGACAACGGCCTAACTTTACAGGATACTTTAACGGGATAAGGTGAGTTTAGACCTTCAGAAAGGGACTTCGTTCACAAGACTCTATAACGAAGACTAAGACACTTTATTTTATACCAGGTCGAAACTGTTCATTTCTAATTCAACCTCACCCGGGGACCGTACGGGGGGGAGGTACCGGCTTTTCTTCAGGGTGTCGGACCGTCTGACTCAACCACGACAGTAATCTCTTCGGGGTAGTTGTACCAGAGGGGTGGACCACTCGGGAGAAGCCGAAAATAGTAAACAATATCTTCGTCGTCAAGACCCGTTAAGGTCCCTGACATTACCCCTTATTAGAGAATCTATTACGACAAAGACTAAGTGTTAAAATTTTATTACGTCCAATGACTTTTTACACAGGAATTTTATTAAGTTTCTGTCTAAACGAACTCTTTCACAATAAATTTTCTACAACAAAAGTTTCCTTGATTTACATTGAAACCATTGTAAACCACGGAAGACAATTAATTCGATGTAGCTAAATATCCAAATATGGATATTTGATCGTTCAGTAAAAAAGGAAACGTCAATAAAGGAAAGATTCATAAGGTCACTCTCCTGAACTCAGAATAAAGTTACAATAGGTCACAAGTTTTATAAAGAACTCTACATAAAACCTAAATGACAGTCTCAAAAAAAAAAAAAAAAAAAACGAACTGAAATAGTCTGCGAAGAGGTTTACTCAGAATTGATAAACCTCTTTACTTTATTTTTTCCTTTATAGGGTCTCCTGTAAAAGTTATTTAGTTGAAGTCCGAAACTTTCGACATAAAGTTTTTCCATAAGAAGTGTACCAAAATCCTAACCATCGTAATAACTTCTATTCATATATTATAAAAAATGATATAGTTTCCATCTCACTGTGGATTGGGACCAAATGGGTCCTGAAAGAGTGAAAATCATGACTTTCTGTATAGGATCTTTTAGAGGGTTGGGGTCCTTTTAACTTTTCTATCTAGTAGGACTTTTCCACTGATAAAGATAAACCTACTATTACTAGAATCTAAGAAAGTCTGACACAATTCCATATATCTTAAATATCGAACCGTGTTTTGTCGGATCTTATTTCTAGTTAAGAAAATCGAAGAAAAGGTCCTTCCACCAATACACTGTTCCTAATCAGTTACCCTATACTCATATTAATTATGTACCTTTAATTATATAACCTTTTCTAACTCCCGTCCTCCTCTTCCCTTACTGTCTCCTACTCTACTAACCTAACATAGTGGTTAGTCATCTGTACATAAACTTGTTTGAGGTCCTCTATCACTTCCTGTTCCTTCGGATCTCGCGACCTCAGGTACCCCAGTGTTTCTTACCCTTTATTGAATCTCTGACTTATTATCGTTATGCACCTTGGAGACTCTGCACAGAAATTTCCGTTCCCTATACGGATACAGAGTAACAACATGAATCGTGGTATAACCTAGTACTCTACTGGAACCCCTTCTGGACCTTCATTATGGGTCACCCTGAACCCAGTAACAATTTTAGACACCGCACGGTGTGCAACACGAGACGATTCACAGAGTCAGTACAGACTGAGAAACACTACGATACGTGACGTCGGACGGTCCGAGGAGACAGATACCCCTAAGAGGTCCGTTCTTAAGACCTCACCCATCGGATAGGGAAGAGGTCCCCTAGAAGGGCTGGGTCCTTAGCTTGTCCCCAGAGGACGTAACGTCCGTTTAAGAAGTCGTTAACTCGATGGTCCCTTCGGACACCTCATGCTATGCCTGAGAACTTAACAAATGAGGGCATGAAGGACTAATTCTCTCTCTCTTCCTCCAAAAAGACAATGGGTTGTGACTTAGTTTATGAGACTATATTCTTCAAAATTGTTTTTTCTACTAACGAAAGTTCAGGAATTACAAGTATTCTTTTGGGTATGGAATATGTACTAAGAAGTAGAACCAAAATACAAACAAACAGGAGTCTTAGTGTTTCAAACTTAGAATTTTAATTAAATGGAGTCACATTTCATATTTTACCTCTAGTTTCCCTCCGAAATGTTCCCTTCTCCTTACGTTTATCTGTAAAAGAACTTCAAAACACTGTAGGAGAGGATTCTCTAAAACCCCCACCCTTAAAACATCTTAAACCCCCTTACAACTTTGACAAACGGTAAGAACAGAGATTACTGTTGGGTGAGAAGACTGAGCGGAACATGGCGACACACTGAAGAGTCTGACGAAACACCTGTGAAAATCCAAGTGGTTATATAAAAACCTACATGAAGAGAAGAAAGTAGAAATTGTGGAAAAGGGAGAGAATCTTGTAAGAACTAACTGGAGTAGATGGAAAAATAACTTTGTTTGAATAAAGTTCGGTTCAAGACACATGTAACCGTGTAGTAAGAAATAAAATGGAATTACATCAAGGACCAAGAAGAGAATTGGGGACCGAACAAACTGCTACGGATACCGAGTCAACACAGACTGGGAAACACTGGAGTACCTGACATCGGGTGTTCCGAGGAGATAGGTACCTTAAAAGACTCGTTATTATGACCTCACCCGACGGCAAAAGAGGAGGTCCCCTAGAAGGACTGGGTCCCTAGCTTGGGCACAGAGGACACAGAGGACGTGACCGTCTGTCTAAGAAATGGTGACATGGTGGACCCTTAAGTACTGAACAAACGGAGACAGAATTAAGATCGGTAAAGGGATTTATGTTTACACTCAGTTGACAATTTAATCGAAAATTGAAAAAATAAAAATCTCATGAGGTAAAAGAGAACAGAATTTCTCTGGTGAAAATTAAAAAGAGCCAAACCTAATTCCCAAAGTTTACAAAAACTGACGTTGGGTGTATGATGTTCGGTTATTCAGTGTGTGTCTGTGTGCACGTTTATCTTACCCGATATTGACTTTCCTTCTTTTCTCTTTTATATAAAATATTATTAGACTTAAAGTATGTTCATTCTAATTCATCAGAAATTAAAACAAATTAAAATAGGTGTGTGTGTTTATGATACTCTGTGTATGACAAAAGATCAGAGAAGAGAAGGTCAGATAAAACAAGAGAGAATAACCAAGTTTTATTTATACATTTTTTAGTTGATTCAAATGTGATTGTTTAGTACTATGTGTTAAACTTTTCGTGAGTGATTTTATAAGAATAGTCTTCCCTTTTCTTTCCCTCTACAGGAACTACAGAAGGTCTTGGGTTCTTCAAAAGACTTTCCAGTGTATTTTAATGTCGAAGACCACCGACACAGACTTTTGACATAAAAGTAACAATTTCACTCCATCTCCTACACCTACTCAATTAACCGGGATCAACAACGTGACCCAGAAACAACAACACGTACCCGAAAGATATCAACTACACTCGTCCCCGAGTGAAAAGTAACGACACGTGTCCCAAGGGTGGAGTTACCGAAGAGAACAACACCTGGTGTCCGAGATCCATGTGTCCGGAGCCAAGAAGACCGAGTCTTCAAAATCAACGGGTACCATACACCTTAGAAGGGTCTGGTCCCTAACTTAGACACAGGGGACATGACCGTCCATCTAAGAATAGGTGACATGGTGGTCCTTCAGGATTTGATGAAGATAAACGACAAGAATCAGTGAGTCAACACAGGTTGAGAAACGCTTGGGTACCTGACATCGACTGGTGCGACGAGACAGGTACCCCTAAGAGGTCCGTTCTTATGATCTTACCCAATGGTAGGGGAGGAGGTCTCCTAGAAGGGTTGGGTCTCCAAATTGGGTCCAGTGGGTGTAACGTCCGTCTAACAAATGACAGACTCGGTGGTCCCTTCGGGTTTGGATGACAATATTATAAATAATAAAGATGTCAACATAGAAATTGGGTCTGAAAGATAAGGTTCAAGGCCATCAGTGGTACATTCTAAGAAACTATAGAAAGGTCATACTCTATAAGATATACATT
The DNA here is from genome assembly GCA_006410555.1 of Capra ibex. NCBI lineage: Eukaryota > Metazoa > Chordata > Mammalia > Artiodactyla > Bovidae > Capra > Capra ibex. The sequence goes on from SJYO01041852.1 coordinate 83,791,075, forward strand.
GAGCATAATAAACTTTAAGTTTGATTAACTTTTCATGTGGAAGAGGGACTTGGATACAAAGTAACACTTAAGACAAAGAGATAAACTCACTGTATACGTCCTTGAGGTCAATCTTTGGACAATAAAAAAATTACATTTATAAAAAACTGTATTTGAGATTCCTACTCAAACTACCTATCACAGAATAAAAAGGTGTTACGGGACGTCCTTCACTTGAAAGTTTTTAAACTTCGATGTGAGATGATTTAATTTTTAGTAGAACCATAACCCTTCCTAATTCAGAGAATTTTTTCACGACTCTTGATCCCCAATAGAAGAAAACCAAACATTTGTTCCCTGAAGGTACCTTTCTCACACCATACCACAGATAGAGTAAATTTTGTTATAGGGTGAAATAATGGTATTAGGTATGAAACAAAAATAACAAATCAGTGATTTAAAACAGACTGAGAAACGGTGGGGTACCTACATCGGTTGATCCGAGGAGACAGGTACTTTAAAAGGTCCGTTCTTATGACCTTACTCAACAGTACAGGAAGAGGTTTCCTAGAAAGGGTGGGTCCCCAACTTTGACGTAGAGGAGTTAACCGTCTACCTAAGAAATGGTGACTCGGTGGTCCCTTAGGTCACAATTTATTTTTGAGAAGGACACGACTTCCAATACTTCGAACGGAGTAGTGGTACACAAAATACGTATAAACGTCTACTTTGAGACCAAGACCAGTTCTTTAAATGCAGTTTACAAAGTTTACAAAAGAGACACCATCTTTAGAAAAGTCATTTCCGGTGTTTGTATGCAAAGACATGATACAGACGAAAGCTCAAGGTCTCCTTGACGAGGGGAAGGGACAGTAGTCTCTTTTTTACAAAGTGGGTTGAGTTTTACGTCGTTGTTGGTCTGGTTAGACAGTTATTCTCTCGACAGGAACGACCGGTAGACTATTTCTCTACCTCTAACCAAAAGTAGTGAGTCCTTTATTAGTATGCACTGGAGTTATTCTTTTCTTTTCGTACTAAGACTCAAGTCACCTCACCACTGTGGCCTCACCGTCGATGTGCCACGACCTCGTCCTCGACACGTCACGACCTCACTGACACTCCTCTATCGGGTGTAGGTTCCCGTTTCCTCTTCGGAGTTGTTCTGTCATCCACCCCGTTTTAGTACGAATCTTAGTTTGGGGTATGGATGGTCTCTACGAGTCTCCCGAGTTTGCATGGAGTACACGTGGTCCTGGTTCTCTGGGGTGTCTTTGACCTGTCTTGACATAAACTGACAGAGTACTCCTCCATGGCCAGTCGTCACCTGACAACGTCACCGTACCCGAGACCCACGTCGTCTGGACCCACACCGTATTCGGGAGAACCTCCTCCAGCGGTAATTGGGGTGGTATCTCGTTGGTCTTGAAAGTGTCCTGACCCCTTTGTCTGAGAACCTCCCGTGTTTATCTTGGAACACGTGTGATCCTGGGTCCTCTTTCCTCGTCACTGGGGTATTCTCTGACTGAGTCTGAACGGGCACTCACAGGTTCTCAGAGTCACCTCCGCACCCAGCCGCCACCGGACGACGTCCTGACTCCCGTGACTCACGCCGTCACACACGTACCCTGGAAAACTTCCTCCAGTGGCAATAGAAGTAATGGAGGTGGTATCAAACCGGAGTCCAGTTTATTGTCCCTCCCTTGTGTCGGGATGGAAGTTTTCTTTTAACCTAATTTCTAAATGACTCGTACCGGGGTGGGTAGTCTTCCTCTGGGTCAAAGGGGGAGTCAGTCAGAGAGGGTAGTCCTTCGAACGTATTCGGAGAATAGGAAGAGGTAGTCTCCCGTCTGTCCTACTTTTGGTGTTAGTGTCATTTGACTGGTTAGACTAGTGTACCTGGTGTCGGAACGGATTGAGTTACTTTGATACTCGGTACGAGACGTCCCGGTAGGTTCTGTCTACCCAGTATCACCTCTCAGGACTTTTTTGTACCAGGTGACCTCTTCCCTTACCTTTTGGTGAGGTCATAAGAACGGAACTCTTGGGGTACTTGTCATACTTTACCGCTTTTCTATCCTGTGACTTTCTACTTGAGGAGTCCAGCCATCCACGGGTTATACGATGACCTCTAGTCACCTCTTTATTGAGGTCTTTCTTACTTCTCTACCTCGGTTTCGTGTGGGTCAACACCACTGACCACTACTTTCATTTCAAACTACGACATTTCTCGTTATAACGTATACTTGGATCAGGTACTTAATTCCGTTTTACCTTCACCAGTTTGTCCTCTACTGTTCTCACTTGTAACTGTAAAATCCTTAGTCGTTTGATTTTACCCGACCTTACCCACTTAAATTGACTCTACAGGTAATATAGATAATGATACCCGTTCTTAGGGAATCTTTTTATCTCATCGATAGTATCAGTTGTTTTCTTAGGTTTTACGTCATGAGCCTACGTCAGAGTTTTTGCTGTCTTACTAGAGACAACCAAAGGTTCCGTTTGGTAATTTGTAGTGTCATTAGGATCAGATACGGGGTTTATCTTTACGACTTCTTCGACTTCATCTTACCAAGATACCTCTGGATGTTCTGGAAGATGTTGATTGTGGGGTTTTTCTACAGGAAAAGTAATATCCCTTGACCTTACGTTTGCATCCTTCAGTTCTCTACGGACCTCATTGTCCGTTTAAACCGGAACCTCATGGTTTACTTCGTTCAGTTTTCGATTGTCTCAAAACGGTTCTCTTGTGTGACCATTATCGTTTGTGAGAGAAGGTTGTTGTATTCTCTTCTGAGATGTGTACCTGTAGTGGCCTACCAGTTGTGGCTTTAGTCTAACTAATATAAGAAACGTCGGTTTCTACCTCTTCGAGATATGGTAGTCGTTTTTGTTCTGGTCCTCGACCGACACCGAATCTAGTACCTGAGAAATAACGGTTTAAGTCTGAATTCAACTTCTTTCCTCCCTTTTGGTGATCTGGTAGGTCCACACTGGATTTAGTTTAGGGAATACTAATATGTCACCTTCACTGTTCATCTAAATTCCCTGATCTAGACTATCTCACGGACTGCTTGATGCGTGCCTCCAAGTACTGTGACATGTTCTCTGTCACTAGTTCTGGTAGGGGTTCTTTTTCTTTACGCTTTTCTGTTTTACCAACAGACTCCTGTGGAATGTTTACCGATACTTTTCTTCTCTGCACTTTCCGTGAGCTCTTGACGAGCTCGTCAACTGTCTCACAGCGTAGAGACGAAGACATTACGAGGTAGACGAGGAAGAAGTCACGGTCGGAAATTTTGGGTGACTATCGAGTTAACCATTTCTTAGACGGACGTTACGTCCTCTGGGACCAAACTAAGGACCCAACCCTTCTAGGGAACCTCTTCCCTCGATGGGTGAGGTCATAAGACCGGACCTCTTAAGGTACCTGATATATCAAGTACCCCAACGTTTCTCAGTCTGTGCTGACTCGCTAAAGGTGAAAGAAAGTGAAATTTTGATAATAGTAGACAGAGGGGAAATCTTCTGAAGAGACCGTAGAGGCAAGTCCCTTAATTTTTGGAGAAGGGATACAAGGGTTTTATAGAACACTAAAAAAAGACAATAAAATGAGTAACATAAGATAATTATCAATGGACAAATTTATATTTATACACAGAAGAATTAATCCTGTGTATAATCCGGGACTTATACAAATTACTAACGTACTTAATTGATTACGAAATTGCTCACTTGAGTGTATCACCATTGTATCTCACGTACCTTGATCTTGTAATATCTTTATTTAAAATAAATTCAGACTCTACTTGACTTTTCTTTGAGAGAATAGGTTTTCTTTATAAACTGGACAGACTAAAACGACCGACCTATCACAGGAACCGGAGGGTGTTAAAGTGTACGTCAGAAGGACTTAACTTACGCCTCTACCACCGAAAACAAAATTCCGATTCTTAGGGTCAAGTGTGGAAAAAAGTCATTTGACAACAAAAAATCAACAATTCAGTACAGGTTGAGACGTTGCGGTATCTGACATCGGGGGGTCCGAGTAGACAGGTACCCTAAAGAGTCCATTCTTATGACCTCACCAACGGTAAAGGAAGAGGTCCCCTAGAGGGACTGGGTCCCTAACTTAGGTACAGAGAACGAACCTTCCGTCTAAGATTCGTCCCAACTAAGTTACTGTAAAGTCATCTATCTGTAACTAGTACAATAATGGCTGTTTCCTAAGTTGGTCAAAATGTAAAACAACGTCATATGTAATTCGTCTATTACGTTTAAGAAAGTTTTGACCAGATAAGATACTCGGTAAACCAAGGTTCTAATTAAAGACTGATTTTCTTTAATCAAATTGGATAGATACACACTATAAATCCCAAATAAACAGACCTTCGATTTATTTTCAATCGTTTACAATTAGGGGAAAAGATCTTGCGTAGAATTTCCTTGTAATTTGTTACTATTGAAATAAACATTACGATTTTACACGAGTATAGGACAAAAAAGAAGGACGTATGGATAAGTTAATCTCATTTTAGAAATAGTGTAATCTTAATTGAAAAAATAAAATAAATTGAATTCGCATATAAAGATAAAACTAGTACCGGATCGTGTGAACACCCCCGAAGAGTCCACCGTGACCACCATTTCTTGGGTGGACGGTTACGTCATCTATATGCTCTACGGACAAGTCTGGGACTCAGTCCTTCTAGGGGAGCTCCTCCCGTACCGTTGGGTGAGGTCATAAGAACGGATCTCTTAGAGTACCTGTCTCCTCGGACTACCCGATCTCAGGTATCCTAGTGTTTCTCAGTCTGTACTGACTTCGTTGAATCGTATTGAACCGTATCGTGTAAACATACGATACATATGTGTCTCTATATGTGTCTCTATTGTAAATTAATCATCTTTATAGGTAGTCCTTACCATTTTGGACACATAATGATTGCAAACTCCTTAGACCCAAAGATTAGGAGAGTCATCTGGAAACTCAATCCTGGTTCACAGTGTCTCTTCCATCTACAGTCGGAAACTCGTTCGACGTCTCCTGCCAAAGAAACATTCAGTTCCGGTAAAACCGATTTCGTTTCACTTACACCCGTTTATACCTTACGATATTCCAATCTTTTCATAGACTCACTTTCCTATTCCCATTAACATGTACCCGAAAGTCATTTTCTTAATTTTATCTACTTTCAAATCCGTTTCTATGAGAAAATAACAAAAGGCACCCTGTGTGCATCGATCGTGTCACCCTGTATCGATCGATACAAACAGTCCAGAGGGCGTAACGTCCACCTAAGAAGTGGTCGACCTGATGGTCCCTTCGGGTTTTCCTATACTCATTAGAAATTTACCCGGAAAGTCATTTAGTAAATTTTATCTACTTTCAAATCCGTTTATAAGAGAAGACAACGAAAAGAACCCTGTGTACATCGTGTCACCCTGTACCGATCCCCTCGTAGAGAGAAACTTACTCTGATCCGAGTAGCCCTGAAGGGTCACCGAGGCACCCATTTCTTAGGTGGACGTTACGTCCTCTACGTCCGTCTACTCTCAAACTAGGGACCCAACCTTTCTAGAGGACCTCCTTCTGTACCGTTGGATGGGGTCATAAGAACGGATCTCTTAGAGTACCTATCTAATCGGACTGTCCTATGCCAGGTACCCTAGTGTCTCAGTCTGTACTGACTTCACTTACTCGTGTGTGTGTCCGACGAGAACTTTTCAGTTCATCCTTGGTCTCTTTACAAGTCAAGCCCTTATTATTACGAACTTCCCTGTTTTTCTCTATCGTTTCGAGTAAGTACCAGACCAGATCCAGTGGTCCTATCTTTTAGTGTGTCACGAAACCCCTATATGTTTCTGTTAAACAAATAAACCCTTTAGGACACCCTAACCCTAACATCGTACCAAAGACCTAAATCCCTAAAACAATAAGAAAACTAGACAGTGTTGAGTTGACTTTGAGTTGATACAAATGGTAAAATTTATCGGTACAGACGAAAAAACTGTATCGATGACAAGTTCGTTCTTCCCCACCTTCTTTCTAACGACCTTTATCTATACATATGTTTAGGTATATATGAATGTAATTATATATAAACTGTCACTCTAAATTATAAACGACCGTAAATGAGGTTACAAAAAGAAACAGAATTTCCTGACTCCAACTAAAAGTTTTACTAAATGGGGATACCGAGTTTGGTTATGTAGTGACGAAACTTTAAAACGAAGTATGTCGACATCGTAATAGGTGTACGGTGTCCTTTTGTTTGGAAAAATTATATACTTCCCACAGTTACGATCAGTACACTAAACATTACGAAAACGAATTTATAACTAAAAAAAGTTTAAGTTAAAAATAACTAAAGAGAATTTATAATTAGTAAAGATTACTGTCGAATTTTTTATCCGACTCGGGGAACTTGTAAGAACGATAGGTGAGGAACATCTTTATCTCTTGTTAAAATCATCCGAAGTTTAATTCAGTTTGTTTTTGTATGACGAAAAAGTAAATTTCCAAATAACAGTATTTAATTTAAAAATAAATACGTCTCATAATTGACACCGGTGTGTCACAGGCGTTCTTATTAGGTTACAGTGACTGTTACAGATCAGTCCAATAGATATTGAATAGTGGTACGAATGAAGTACCTTTTGGTAAGGACCGGAAAGTCGACTCAAGTCAAGTCAAGTCAGCTCAAGTCAAGTCAACGAGTCAGCACAGACTGAGAAACGTTGGGGTACTTAGTGTCGTACGGTCCGGAGGGACAGGTAGTGGTTGCGGGCCTCAAGTGAGTTTGAGTGCAGGTAGTTCAGCCACTACGGTAGGTCGGTAGAGTAGGAGATAGCAGGGGAAGAGGAAGACGGGGGTTAGGAAGGGTCGTAGTCTCAGAAAAAGTTACTTAGTTGAGAAGTGTACTCCACCGGTTTCATGACCTCAAAGTCGAAATCATAGTAAGGAAGGTTTCTTGTGGGTCCCGACTAGAGAAAATTTTACCTGACCAACCTAGAGGAACGTCGGGTTCCCTGAGAGTTCTCAGAAGAGGTTGTGGTGTCAAGTTTTCATAGTTGAGAAACCACGAGTCGAAAGAGGACCGGAAATCGTCAAGTCATAAGACGTCCTAGTCACTTCAAATGGCCTGAGTTGATTCTACTACGGACCTTTCACCGGTTGATAGTCGTTAGGTCCTTGATTCGACCTGAATCCCACACCTTCCATGACAAGAACTTTTGTTTTCTTTACAGTGAAGGAATGTAACCGACACAAAATTTAAAAAGTAGCCTTTAGTCGTGAGGACGGACTAACTCTTAAGTTGAACCGTTACTAATCGACCCTCCGAAGTCATGTAACAAATTAGGGAGACTAGAACCAAAGGGGTAGGTCTTGTACGTCTTTTATTACGGATGGTGACCGAACCCGAGGTTTTAGTGACGGATACCACTGACGTTAGTACTTTAATTTTCTGAGAGTGAGGAACCTACTTTTCGATACTATTTGTATCACATAATTTTTCGTGTCTATGACGAAATGGTTGTTTCCGGGTATATCAGTTTCGATACCAAAAAGGTGATCAGTACATACTGACACTCTCGACCTGGTATTTCTTTTGACTTGTGACTTCTTGACTACGAAAACTTGACACCACGACCTTTTCCGAAAACTCTCAGGGAATCTGTCGTTCTTCTAGTTTGGTCAGTTAGGATTTCCTTTAGTTGGACTTATAAGTAACCTTCCTGACTACGACTTCGAGATTATTAAACCGGGGGACTACGTTTGTCGGTTAAGTGACCTTTTCTGGGACTACAACCCTTTCCAACTTGCGTCCCCTTCCCCTACTGTATCCGATTTTATCAACCTCTCGTAGTAACTGAGTTACCTGTACTCAAACTCGTTCGACGTCTTACACCCCTTCCTGTCCCTTCGAACCGCACGACGTCAGGTACCCTCAGTGTTTTCCAGCCTGTGTTGAATGACTGACTTGTTGTTGTTGGTCGACAGTCGTTGAACCGTACCTATTTCACTTAATTGTGACTACCGAGGAGCTATCTTCTCTGACCACCAAGGGTGGAACTCTCCCAAACATAAGTCAAAAACAAAGATGTACTTTTCGTACTCGAAAACACTATATAAATAGGTGTGTCTGTTAAACATTCACTATCAATTTAGAGTCAGGTCAAGTGTTTCTGAATTTAAGTACTTCACCGACTTTTATTCTCCAAAAATATACTCGAGTTCCAATTACTTCCATTTTTTCGGTTATACTTATAATAACTTCACGATCATGATCTCTTCAGGTTATTTCGTTTTATCATAAAAAAAGACAATACACAAACTGGTACCGTCAAATCTTATTATTAATTTCCTGTTACTCCTACCCCCAATCACTGTTTTAGTTTCTTATAGACATATGATGTTTAAATCGTTTGATTCTAAAATTCTTTATAAAAAAATTAAACCTTTTATTTTTATTTGTATGTTTTCGTATACTTTTACCAAAAGGTGGTCGGTCTTTATGAGTAATACTTGTAGAGACGGGACCAATAACTAAATTTGATTGGTTCTGTAACTTGAAACGGAAAGAAACTGTTTTCAGGAAGTGATTGTGATAAGACTATAAATTGATAGTATCACTTTCAAGAAAAGAGAGTGTTTATTTAGTCCTGACTTTATGTCGAATTATTCATTTTCATATAAGTTCGTAGACCAATACCGGTAGTACTACTTCGTTCTTAAGACTTTTCACTCTTTAATTAGTCCGTTATTAAACCCCGACCACTTGACTCCTTTTACGTATTCCTTCTTCATCGTACAAGGTTCCCGGTCACAATTTTTCTCTGGTAAGATACAAACATTTATCAATCAAAACAAATACTTGGTGATTATGTAAATGTTTGATAAGTAGAAACAATACTTGGACTACAGTCAAGTCAAGTCAACTCAACGAGTCACACAGACTGAGAAACACTGGGGTACTCGGTGTCGAACGGTTCGGAGGGACAGGTAGTGATTGAGGGTCTCAAATGGGTTTGAGTGCAGGTAACTCAGTCACTACGGTAGGTTGGTAGAGTAGGACACAATAGGGGAAAAGGAGGACGGAAGTTAGAAAGGGTTGTAGTCCCAGAAAAGTTTACTTAGTCGAGAAGTGTAGTCCACCGGTTTTATAACCTCAAAGTCGAAGTTGTAGTCAGGAAGGTTACTTGTGAGTCCTGACTAAAGGAAATCCTACCTGACCAACCTAGAGGAACGTCAGGTTCCCTGAGAGTTCTCAGAAGAGGTTGTGGTGTCAAGTTTTCGTAGTCAAGAAGATGTGAGTCGATCAGGTTGAGAGTGTAGGTATGTACTGATGACCTTTTTGGTATCGGAACTGATCTGCCTGGAAACAACCGTTTCATTACAGAGACGAAAAGTTATACGACAGATCCAATCAGTATTGAAAAGAAGGTTCCTCGTTCGCAGAAAATTAAAGTACCGACTTTAGTGGTAGACGTCACTAAAACCTTGGGTTTTTTATTTCAGTCGGTAACAAAGGTGACAAAGGAGTAGATAAAGGGTACTTCACTACCCTGGTCTACGGTACTAGAATCAAAAGACTTACAACTCGAAATTCGGTTGAAAAAGTGAGAGAAGAAGCGAAAGTAGTTCTCCGAGAAATCAAGAAGTGAAAGACGGTATTCTCACCACAGTAGACTTATAGACTCCAATAGCTACAAAGAGGACCGTTAGAACTAAGGTCGAACACGAAGAAGGTCGGGTCTCAAAGAGTACTACATGAGACGTATATTCAATTTATTCGTTCCACTGTTATATGTCGGAACTGCATGAGGAAAAGGATAAACCTTGGTCAGACAACAAGTCAAGATTGACAACGAAGGACTGGACGTATATCCAAAGAGTTCTCCGTCCAGTCCACCAGACCATAAGGGTAGAGAAAGTCGTAAAAGGTGTCAAATAACACTAGGTGTGTCAGTTTCCGAAATCGTATCAGGTATTTCGTCTTTATCTACAAAAAGAACTTGACAGAACGAAAAAGCTACTACATCGGTTTGGACTAATGATTAGGTACGACATGATTAATCATCACCATATTGGGTTATAAAAGGGGGGGTAACCCCGTTTCAATTGTCTCGTATTTTAAATGACATTATTTCATATGTCGAGTCCCCGTAAATCATAAAAGTGTTGTAACACGTTGGTAAATGGAGATAGATCAAAGTTTTGTAAAGTGGTGGGGGTTTTATTTGGATACGGGCAATTCGGTAATCAGGATAAAGAGGAAGGAGGGTCGGGGATCCTTGGTGATTAGACGGAGGGTAGAGATACCTAAATGGATTAAGACCTATAAAGCATATTTACCTTAGTATGTTAACCACTGAAAAGGATACATTGATAAAATTGAAGAAAAACTCGAAGTCAAAGGGGGTAATAGAAAGACTCAAACGTACATAAAACGACTTTCTAAATACTTAATTTTACTTTAACACATATATTTTGTGATCTGTCTTTGGGGTCTCCGTACGTTCGACAAGTTAGTGAAGAAAAAGTGACAAACCAAAATTTAGTGTCGTTGATGGAGACACATATCTATAATGAGATTAGACGATCCTGAATTTATTTTATTAGAAAGACTAAAAAAAAAAAATTAGTGCTTAAAGACGAAAGTACTAGGCCAGCGACCTCCATAAAGATCCCTAAAAGTAGAACCGGATACCACGACGGGACAAGGGAGAGGACGGACGAAAAGATTTGTATCAACATGAAGGTAGGTAGACCACCAAGGACCCTTAAAAGAAAAGTATATACACTTTTGTCGTTCGACTGTTTGAAGAGTAACCGTACTGTGTCACACACACTTAGATACAGTACAGGTTCGTTGAAACAAGACTCAATTAAACAACTTAAGGAAACCTTTTGTCTGTACCGTAAGGGGTGACTCGATGGTCGTGTCGGTCCGTCACCGGTTTGTCTTGGGTCACACTTTACACATAAGTCTCGGGTCTCTACCACCAACACCGACTCGGGGACTTTCATTTGGGACTTTCAAATGACAGGAGAGAAACGCTTATACTCACATCGTACGGGACCTCAGACGCAACGAGTATCTAGAATCCATATATTCTACGTCCAGACACTTCCAAATTAGCTGTGTCTGTCCGTCTTCCCCTCCGGATTTTCGTTGTGACATTAGGGTAAAGTGAGAGGTGAGAAGACAGGAAACAAGGAAAAGAAACGAGAAAAAAAAAAAAGGAAAATTAAAACCGATAGGATTATAAAGAGAAGGTAGAGGTGTCGACGAAACTAGAACCGTACCACGAGGAAACTGTCAATTCTCTACCCCTGCTGGGGGACTTTTCAGTAATACTCCCCTAGACCTGAAAAAATTTCTTTATTTGATTTGGTATTCGTGGCGAGTACACTCAGTCTTCTCTGGTACTCCTTGATGGAACAGAACCCGTCTGTCACCCACCCGTCTTTACTGTTGCATATGTGTCAGAGGTTATTCGTGCAGAGTTTTTCAAGGGGGATCGACTCCCCTTGTTTCCGACGAAAGGGGGCTCGATCGGATACTTAACATCTTCAGTCGGATCGTAAGTCTCCAGTCTTACCGTGCAGAAGAACTTTATAAGGTATGTCAGGCCCTTGACCAGGAACTACAGTAACTACCCTTTTATTCGTGTTCGACCTATATTTCTAAAGTTCCCTTACCTGGATTGCTCTAATAGTCGTTTGAACCAGAGAGAAACACATAGGAAAGGAAGAAAGAAAAAACTAAAACTAAGAGAATCTGATTGTACTATTACTGACTTTTTTTTCTAGAAAAACTATACTTTTTTACACTTTTAGAGTAATTTTCCTTAGGAAGTATTAAGGGTTCCTCAAGTACTTTAAGACGACCTTAAAAGGTTCAAAGGACCAACCGATTCCCTTTTCGATGAATGTTCTAACAGAGTATACAACAAATCCTTGTAACACATTTCTTTCCTTCAAAGACCTTTGAATACTAATCCGGACACATACTACACACACACCCCCCTCACCCCCCTAGTCAACGAGATACACACATAACATGATTTATAAAATATACTATATAGGAATTAAAACTGGTTACTCTCCACCCATAAACCCTTTTAACTCTAAGTTTATCCCTTTCGTTATAAGTATATAACCAATCCATCTATCATTCTCAGTTCTAGTTTTAAACTTAAGTCCATAGACTAAAGTTTCCGACACATGAAAAGTGACATACTACACACGGTGGACGGTAGTATAATGAATCATTATGAATCATTCGTGGATGTATCTTAGATCAAAGGGAAGAAGAGTGGTTAAGGAAGTCTGTGGTAAGTCAGTTACTTACACCTGACATATTAAGGATGTACGTTTCGAGAATTTCTCTACCCTTATGGTGTGGTAGAATGGACGGAGGATTTTTTGGACACACGTCCAGTCTTCCATTTTCTTGACCTGTATCTTGTTGTCTGACCAAGTTTTAACCCTTTCTTCATGCAGTTCCGACATATGACAGTGGGACTAATAAATTACGGATACGTCTCTTGTAGTACACTTTACGACCCGACCTACTTAGTGTTCCACCTTAGTTCTAACGTCTCTCTTTATAACTATTTGAGTCTATACGTCTACTATGGAAAATTACCGTCTTTCGTTTCTCTGTGATTTCTTGGAGAGTTACTCCTACTTTCTCCTTTCACTTTTTCGACTGAATTTTGAGTCATAAGTTTCTTACTACTAGTACCGCAGGTCAGGGTAGTGAAGTTCCGTTTATCTACTCTTTTTTTACCTTTGTCACCGTCTAAAATAAAAGAACCCGAGGTTTTAGTGGTACCTGTCACTGACGTCGGTAATTTAATTTCCTGTGAACGAGGAACCTTCTTTTCGATATTGTTTGGATCTGTCATATAATTTTTCGTCTCTGTAGTGAAACGGTTGTTTCCAGGCATATCAGTTTCGATACCAAAAAGGTCATCAGTAAATGTCTACACTCTCAACCTGGTATTTCTTCCGACTCATGGTTTTTCAACTACGAAAACTTGACGCCACAACCTCTTCTGAGAACTCTCAGGGAACCTGTCGTTCTCCTAGTTTGATCAGTTAGGATTTCCTTTAGTCAAGTCAAGTCAAGTCAACGAGTCAACACAGACTGAGAAACGTTGGGGTGCCTGACGTCGTACGGTCTGGAGGGACACGTAGTGGTTAGAGCCTCAAATGAGTTTGAGTACAGGTAACGGACTTATAAATAACCTTCCTGACTACAACTTCGAGGTTAGGAATCGGAAACCGGTGGACTACACTTCTCGGTTGAGTAACCTTTTCTGGAACTACAACCCTTTCTGACTTCCGTCCTTTTTTTCCCCTACTGTGTCCTACTCTACCAACCTACCGTAACAACTGAGTTACCTGTTCTCAGACTCGTTTAAGGTCTTCTGTCACTTCCTGTTCCTTCGGACGGTACGACGTCAGGTACCCCAGTGTTTCTCAACCTTTGATGCCTCTCTGACTTGTTGTTGTTTCACTAATTTATCTATGTTAGTGTTTGGGAATCGAGCACTTAAAATTCTGGGAACAACTGAGGAAGTGAGTTACTTAAAAATAACTCGAGGATAACATAAGTTCTAATTAAAAAGTGGTGTGTGAAATAGAGACAGGAACAGTGACGGTCTTTAGATCCGGAGGGTAACGTCTGGAGGAGAAACGTCTGGGATACACGGTATGAAAATCGTGTAAGACATAATAAAGTGTCAACGAGACAAAGTATCTCGAGAAGAGAAGTTGTGATTCAACGGCTAAGGTTCTTAGATACGACACACATAGTGTGTGGATTACAACACAGGCCAAAATCAATTCACAAGTTATCTACCGTTCCTACGTACCTTCTTGACATGTTTTTTCTAGAAGTGCTGGGTCTATTAGTACTACTACACTAGTGATTAGATCTCGGTCTGTAGAACCTTACACTTCAGTTCACCCGGAATCTTTCGTAGTGATGCTTGTTTCGATCACCTCCACTACCTTAAGGTCAACTCGACAAATTTTAAGACTTTCTACTACGACACTTTTACGACGTGAGTTATACGGTTGTTCAAACCTTTGAGTCGTCACCTGTGTCCTGACCTTTTCCAGTCAAAAGTAAGGTTAGGGTTTCTTTCCGTTACGGTTTCTTACGAGTTTGATGGTGTGTTAACGTGAGTAGAGTGTACGATCGTTTCATTACGAGTTTTAAGAGGTTCTGTCTGAAGTCGTTATGCACTTGGCACTTGAGGGACTACAAGTTCGACCAAAATCTTTTCCGTCTCCTTGGTCTCTAGTTTAACGGTTGTAGGCGACCTAGTACCTTTTTCGTTCTCTCAAGGTGTTTTTGTAAATAAAGACGAAATAACTGATATGGTTTCGGAAACTGACATACCTAGTGTTATTTGACACCTTTTAAGAAATTCTCTACCCTTATGGTCTGTCGGATTGGACGGAGAACTTTTTAGACATACGTCCAGTCCTTCGTTGTCAATCTTGACCTGTACCTTGTTGTCTGACCAAGGTTTATCCTTTTCCTCATGCAGTTCCGACATATAACAGTGGAACGAATAAATTGAAGATACGTCTCATGTAGTACTCTTTGCAACCTGACCTTCTTTGTGTTCGACCTTAGTTCTAACGACCCTCTTTATAGTTATTGGAGTCTATACGTCTACTGTGGTCGGAGTACCGTCTTTCACTTCTCCTCGATTTTTCGGAGAACTACTTTCACTTTCTCCTCTCACTTTTTCAACCGAATTTCGAGTTGTAAGTCTTTTGCTTCTAGTACCGTAGACCTTGGTAGTGAAGTACCCTTCATCTACCCCTTTGTCACCTTTGTCACAGTCTGAGATAAAAAACCCCTAGGTTCTAGTGACGTCTACCACTGACGTCGGTACTTTAATTTTCTGCGAACGAGGAACCTTCTTTTCAATACTGGTTGGATCTATCATATAAGTTTTTGTCTCTGTAATGAAACGGCTGATTCCAGGCAGATCAGTTCCGATACCAAAAAGGACACCAGTACATACCTACACTCTCAACCTGACACTTCTTCCGACTCGTGGTTTCTTAACTACGCAAACTTGACACCACAACCTCTTCTGAGAACTCTCACGGAACCTGACGTTCCTCTAGGTTGGTCAGGTAAGACTTCCTCTAGTCGGGACCCTAAAGAAACCTTCCTTACTACGATTTCGACTTCGAGGTCATGAAACCGGTGGAGTACGCTTCTCAACTGAGTAACCTTTTCTGAGACTACGACCCTCCCTAACCCACGTCCTCCTCTTCCCCTGCTGGGTCCCACTCTACCGACCTACCGTAGTGTCTGAGTTACCTGTACTCAGACTCACTTGAGGCCCTCTACCACTACCTGTCCCTCCGGACCGCACGACGCTAAGTACCCCAGCGTTTCTCAGCCTGTATTGACTCGCTGACTTGACTTGACTTGACTCTACCATCAATTTACTTTTACAGAAATCTTAAACAGTAGTCATAAAACGTTTTACTTTATCCGTAAAATCCTTTGACTTATCAAATTACTGTTTCCACAAAAAGAAGGACATCACCGGGATCGATAATAGATCTATCTGACTCAGAATATCTCCACCGTAATTACTTTAGGACCTCAAATCCCTTTCCCACCCTTACTTTTGATCGGAAATCCGATGAGGAACCCGAAAGCAGGATGGGGACTTGTTTGAAACTCAACCGATTAACACATCGTAGGAACACGGGATTCATAATCTAGGACAGTATTAAACCAAATGAATGACACTTGACCCGAACGATGAAGTAAAATTCAGCTAATTCCTTTCATGTTCGTATTGTCCCAGTCTTTATCTTTATGGTATTTGGGTAAAATTGGTCCCCGAAATTACGTTTCAGACAAAATGGTCGACAAATATAAACGTAGACAGTAAATGATTCAATTTCAAATATTTATTAATTATAAAATTTGTAAATCCATGTTTAATTTATTGCGAAATGAAACAAAGTCTTTCTGAAACCTCCTCACGACTTTAGTTAAATAAGATTACTGTGTTTTTAATAATTCGTTTTCTTCTTTTTCCTCTTTTATCTACCTTTCATTTCGACAAACGATGAAAACCCAACGTTAGGACTATACTGAGTTATGAGAAATATTATTGTTCGGGACGACGACGACGACGACGACGATTCAGCGAAGTCAGTACAGACTGAGACACGCTGGTGTATCTGCCGTCGGTTGGTCTGAGGGGGTAGGGACCCTAAGAGGTCCGTTCTTGTGACCTCACCCAACGGTAAAGGAAGAGGTTACGTACTTTCACTTTTCACTTTCACTTCAACGAGTCAGCACGGGTTGAGAATCACTGGGGTACCTGACATCGGGTGGTCCGAGGAGACAGGTACCCTAAAGGGTTCGTTCCCATGACCTCACCCCACGTTAGCGGAAGAGACTATTGTTCGGGTAACAACTATTTTTACGTGAGTGTTAACACAACAAGATGTCTCTACTTTATTATTCGGTGTGAGAACTTTAAACAATTCGAGGGGCGTCACTAGTACACTGAGACTTTTTACATACAGAATGTATCTTCCGACCGTAGATGGTTCTATAAGTGGGTGGTTGTCACGACTTTTATCCAATATTTCTCATAACTCTGTGTTGGTCATTATAGGTATCAATGGTGTATAAGTCGTAAAGGATTCCTCTTAAATAACAACCTCTAAAAGATTCAGTTACTGGGACTGAGATACTGGAACCGAGATACTGGAACTGGTTTTACGAATTGGAAAGACATGAAGGTAAAGGAGTGTTAATTTAACCCTATTACTGTCTTAGATGAAGTGTCCTAACGACGCTATTGTCCTACACAACTGGATACATTTATGAATCAAATAGACCGTATGTCATATGTCGATAATGTCACATGGATGTTGATCTAGACACACAATAAATGTATACAATAGTTCAAATTAAAATAGAAAAATTGTTGGAAAAATATTCATGTAAAATTATTACGAGAATGTATCCTTAGACTCACTCTCTAATTTATTAACCGGAGCCTAAAGTGTCGATTATTCACCTTCTCTAAATTTAGATCAAAACAGACTGTGAAATAGTGGTACCAGTCGACAGTAGTCTGGTATAAAGGTTAAGTCTACTTTTGGTAACATAAGGACAACATCCACAACTTGAAGTTCTCGTCCTTACTTTTCCCAATAAAGGTAGAGAGATGTGAAGTTCCTTCGTAGAAGTCGAACCATAGATTGGGAACCGACATGATCGAAATTGAAGTAATGTGTGATGTAGAAAGGTATGTGAGACACGAGGTCGGTGTTTTAGGGTCCACCGTGATCGCCATTTCTTGGACGGACGGTCACGTCCTCTACCTTTCTTTGCGTCCAAACTACGGACCCAGTCCTTCTAGGGGACCTCTTCCTTTACCGTGAGGTCATAAGAACGGACCTCTTAGGGAACCTGTCTCCTCGGACCGTCAGATATCAGGTATCCCAACGTTTCTCAACCTGTGTTGAATCGTACATACGTACGTTAGTATTATTATTAAATAAAAGAGTAAATAAGAGTGTTATGGGGTCACTTTATGCGACATATTAAAGACGAAGTGTCTACTAATTTCACTCCAAATATCTACAATTCAAGTTCTAACATGTTGGTCATTCTTAACAGTAGGAAAGATGGACACTGGTCGATGTATCGATGGTCCACGGGTCCTATGTCATCGGTTTCTAAGTCATGAAAGAGAGTTCCCCGAGCTACTACCCATTTCTTCTACCTTCTTATTCGTTAGTATCACCTCACATCCACTACGATACTATTTCCGTATGTGACCCACGGTGTCCTCGAGAATCGTTTACCTCCTCCCTTCTCCTTTTCCGGGAGTCCCTTCTGAAGGTTCCCGTCATCTCGACTTGGAGGTGTTTCCTCACTTACCACTACTGACTGACTACCACTCCTCCCACTGACTCTTCCCGTTTTTAAAGGTACTCGATTCCTGATCTGTGGACCTCTTTACACCATGTCACCCTTCGACGTTCTTTAAGTGACTCCGATCTCGACTCTCATCTTATCACAAAGTGACTTAAGTCAAGTTGTCCCTAAACTGAATTACACACGGAATAATTCATCAAATTTAAAGTAGTACTTCTACTATTCTTAAACGACTGTATAAATTCGTCTTTTCTATACCTAATTTTAACCGATAATTATACCGTAAAGCTGACACTCCAATTCGTATGTGACTTCCGTTTTTACACCACCCCGATCTCAATCTGGTGAATCCTCAAATTCACTCTTTGTTGTCTGAAGACTTGATTTCGTCTCCATACTCGGACCTTTCCTACTTCTTTTTGGAATTAGATAAAGTCTCAACTTCACCGGTCCTATACCCCTAACCGTCACCAATATTTGTCACACCTTTTCCTATTTAGATTCGACTGAGAACACAAAACCGGTCTGTCGATCCCAGCAGTCACTATGAAAACGACTCTTCAATCTTACTTAAATCTTTCTCCTCTTCTAAAGCTTATTTTCTGTCGGTCGAATCAACATTTGTGCAATTCAATTTATTCACACACTTTAGGTACTCCAACGGAAAACCTGACTAAGTCTCGATCCTCTTCCTGTACCATGACCCCTATCACCTTCTGAATCGACTTCAGTACCCACTCCCGTGTCAGTGATTTTCTTTCAATTGGTCCAGAACTTACGTCCAGTGAGATTGAGGTATTAGGTGTAAGAAAGGTACTAGGAATTGGACGGTAAAGGGTTCCTATTATTGTAAATGTTACCAAATACGATAAAGAACATGAACCTTACGTCAAAGAGAAGTAGTGATACAGGACTCTAGGATCGACGAGAAGTTCTAAGTCGTATTAAAGATGTAGGACATGTCCCAGGGGGTCTGAAAATACCAGTTGTAATTAGAAAGAACGGGTAAGAAGGAATTACAAAACTGAGGAGATTATATCGTAATTCCAAGAATCTCTGGAGTCTCCCAGAACTTCTCAGTAAATCGAGTCCGGAGTGACAACGTACCTTGGAAAGAAGTTGTGAGGGTACTCATTAGAACGTCGAAAATTGTAAAGATGTTCGTTCGTCAAGTGTGAAAAGTCTTTGTTGGTAAAGTTAATTTTTGTCAAAATTAACAATCTTCTAAGAGGATTATAGGTCTCGATATCTCGACAGACAAAAGTACAGGTACGTGACCAGGGACGAAACGTACGACCTCAGGTGCAAGAAGTGTAGTGTCGGGAAACTAAGAAATTTCTGCAAATAGTACATGATGAAATAGTGAGGAGGGTACCTGACTCCTCGGTACCTCAACTTTCTCAGTTTGTGATGAATCCCTGATTTGGTCGTGGTGGTCGTGGTGAAATAGTGAGAAGGGTCCCGATTTGTAAGAGTCGAGGATTTCGATGAGAAGTCCTACATAAAACAGACAAAGGAGTGATAGGAAAGTCAAAGTAAAGTCCTATGAGGTCAAACAGATATAAAGAGAATTTTATACCTTGAGTCTCGAGTTGGGTTATTATGTCCATACTATATGGGTGGTGGTTTATCTCGTTTTGTTACGACGAGAAACAAGATTTATAAAAAATGATGAAATTTGCATCGTATTCTAAAATATCTATAACAATACCGTGAATAGATAACTGAATGTGACTTAAGTATCAATGAATAACAAAGAAACCTAGTACCAATAAACATTTACAAGGAGAGGAAGAGAACTAATGTTCAGAAATCTAAATAGGTTTTCGTACACAATAAAACCTCTTCCTTTACCCTTGGGTGAGGTTATAAGAACAGACCTTTTAGGGCACCTGTCTCCTCGGACCACCCGACGACAGGTACCCCAGCGTGTCTCAGTCTGTGCTGACTTCACTGAATCGTACGTACGTACGTACACAATAAATAGAGACGTCAGTGAAACGAGTCGTGTCACGGAAAGTGTATCAATCTCGAATTATTTACGACGTGGAAGATTGACTGTAGTAAACCCCACTAAAAGATTTCACATAAAAGAATTTTACGGTGTCGGTTTTGTTGAGGTAATAAAACAGAGAAAATAAATCCTTACTTTGAAAACAGACGAACTTAATGATAGTTTTTCCCTAAATAACTTTAAAATAAGACGATTCTCTTCTACTTGAAGTTTAAACTCAATTTTAGTGACTCACTTCTGATTTAAAAGAGGGACTACCTTGTCTTTAATATGGAGACGAAAAGGATCTTCGTCCAGACTAGAGTCGAAACCAGAGACACTGAGAGACTCTTGGGACAGAGATGTAAAAAACTATTAGTTAAATACAGTCGACTCTCGTACGAGAGAAAGAAGGATCGTTGAGAAAGAATATGTTACGTCTCTTGATTCCGTTTTACCGGGTCAAGACCTAAAGGTTCTCACCTTTCGAACCCATAAGTTCTCCTTGTGCTTATGGTCTCATGAAATCCCCTTTTTATGAGTTCACTTCCTCTGTATAGACTCGTTCTATGAGACTACTGGATGTCACCTCCCAAACCCTCCCCACCCTTCCTCCGAGTTTTCCCTCCTCTATATACATATGAATATCTAGTAAGTGTAACAACATCTCTTCTTCGATTGTGTAACATTTCGTTAATATGGGGTTGATTTTTGTTTAAAATTTTTCTCATAAATTTGGACTTAAAGAGATAAATGAACGTAGATGTACTGTCTGTTTCTTGTACTGGAACATAGATAGACAGATAGTTCTTTAAGTCTTAGAAGTAAAAATTTTTCTAGTATCATACGACAGATTAGGTCGTGACTTTGTTTTCTGAGGGTTTGTAGGAATTGACACAGAGCGACTACCCAGAGACTCTTGACTGTCGTGAATCCTGGCGTAATCTGTTCACACCCAAAACTAGACAGGACGAAGATCTCAACTTTAAGGAAGAATCGACAAGACCTAAATCCTAGTAGAGACTTGACGGAGGGTGGGACCGTCATGGTAGTCTCACTTGGTGAGGGTAAAGAAGACGGCAACATGGAATGAGGTGCACGTCAGAACGGGTCTCTGTACAATAAACAAGTAGTATTACTTCTATCTAGAAAAGGTCCGATTTGACTAATGTCGAGGGACTTCACTCTCACAACCAGCGAGTCGGTACAGGCTGAGAAACTCTGGGGTACTTGAATCGGGTGGTCCGAGGAGACAGGTACCTTAAGAGGTCCGTTCCTATTTGACCTCACCCAACAGTAAGGGAAGAGGTCCCCTAGGAAGGTTTGGTCCCTAACTTGGGTGTAGAAGACGTAACGTCCGTCTAAGAAATGGTAGACTCTATGTTTCCTCCGATTTTAACTAATATCGGAGGGATATTATATAGTTCCACGGGTTCCAATCGGAGAAACTCAATAAAAGTTCCCGTGTCCTTCACTCTCGGGTTTCACACCGAAGGGACCCCTCCCTCTGTCTGTTCTCTTATGACTAAGTTAGGGACCCAGTCCTTCTAGGGGCCCTCTTCCTTTGCCGTTGGGTGGAGTCGTAGGAACGAACCTTTTAGGGTACTTGTCTCCTCGGACCACCCGTTATCAAGTACCCCAGTGCTTTCTCAGTCTGTACTGAATCACTGATTTGTTGTCGTTGCCAGAGGTTCTTGTCTACTCGAAGTCAGGTCGGTGGTATGCGTCTACGTGGTAGATTTAATGCCACAAACAGTACGTTAAAAGGATCGTGGAACTTCGTGACGAAGAGTATACGGGAAGGAGACGTCTTTAAGATCTCAGGAGAGACTTGTCTTCGAAGAAAAAAATTAAAATAAAAAAGAACTTCATATCAACTAAATGTTTCAACACAATCAAAGTCCACATGTGTTCACTTAGTCAATATGTATGTGTATATAGGTCAGTAAAAATTTCTCTACAAAAGGGATATATTAGGTAAAAAGTTTAAATAAAAAGTAACTTCCTATTAACGAAATGTTATAACACAACCAAAGACGGTATGTAGTTGTACTTAGTCGGTACCCATATGTATACAAGGGAGGGAGAACTTTGAGCGAGGGTGGAGGGTGGGGTAGGATGGAAAGATCCAACAGGGTCTCGTGGTTAAGTAATGTCTCATAACTCATCTCAAGGGACGCGACATATCGTCCAAGAATAATCAATAGATAAAATAGATTATCATCCATGTCCAGTTAGGGTTAGAGGGTTAAATAGGAAGTAAGGGGGAATAGAAGACTATTGACATTCAAACAAAAGATGTAGACACTGAGATGCAGACAAAACATTTATTTAAGTAAACATGGGAAGAAAATCTGAGGTGTAAATTCGTTATTCACACTATAAATAGAAAGAGACAGACTGAAGTGAGTTATACTGTTAGAGATCGAGATAGACCTCTAGACCTAAGTTAGGGACTCAACTTACAGGAGACCTCCTCCCGTACCGTTGAGCGAGGTCATAAGAACGGACCTCTTAGGGATACCTGTCTCCTCGGACCACCCGATGCCAAGTACCCCAGAGTCCCAGTGTGTGCTGACTCGCTGATTCGCGTCGTGCAGTGTCCAGATAGGTACAATGACGTTTACCGTAATAACACGAAAAATACCGGTTCATTGTTAGGTGACATACACGCCGGTGTAGAAACAATAAGTAAGGAGACGACTACCTATAAATCCAACGAAGGTACAGGACCGATAACATTTGTCACGACTTTACTTGCAACCCTACGTATATAGAAAAAAAAAAAAATTAAAAAATAAATAAAAATAAAAAAAATTTAAAATTTTAGAAATTAAGAATGTACGCAAGGGTTTGTACTTGGGGGGGAGGGTGGAGGGAGGGGTGTTGTAGAGAGACCCAGTAGGGGTACGTGGTCGGGGTTCGTTCGACGTGGGATGCAGTCTGTACCTGACCGCTAAGTTAAGAATGTACTGTCATATGTACAATATTAAGGGTAAGAGGGTTTAGTAGGGTGGGAGAGGGAGAGGGAGACTCAGGTTTTCAGACCATATGTGTAGACACAGAAAAAAGGACAGAACGTATGTCCCAGCAGTAACGGTAGAAGGATTTAAGGTATATATACACAATCATATGACATAACCACAAAAAGAAAGACCGAATGAAGTGAGACATATTAACCGAGGTCAAAGTGGGTAGAGTAGTCTTGACTAAGTTTACTTAAGAAAAATTGCCGACTTATTATGAGGTAACACATATACATGGTGTCGAAAGAATAGGTAAGTAGACGACTACCTGTAGATCCAACAAAGGTACAGGACCGATAACATTTGTCACGACTTTACTTACAACCCTACGTATATAGAAAAACTTAATACCAAAGGAGGTCCAAGTACGGGTGAACACTTTAACTAACCAGTATTCCATCAAAATAAAAATCAAAAATCTCCTTGAGGTATGACTAGAGGTATCACCGACATGGTTAAATGTAAGGGTGGTTGTCACATCTTCCCAAGATAAAAGAGGTATGGGAGAGGTTATCAATAACAAACATCTAAAAAACTACTACCACTAAGACTGGTCATACTCCACTGTGGAGTAACATAATTAACTTAAATAAACGTAAAGAGATTAAAGAGATTTTTAATCACCTTGATTAATGACTCCTTGTCTCCGAAGACTAAGTAAATGTCTACGTGAAAGTAATTACAGAGTTCCAATCAACTGTTATCTTAGCCCAAAACTATACAAAACTTCAAAGTGAATTCTCATCTGATTCCGGTAAAAAAAAAGTGACTCTGAAGAGTCGGACAGATATAATGGAAAAGATTTTACGAGGGCTAAGTGTAATGGTAGATGACCATAAATCCCAACAGAGGAACTATGTATTCTTCACTAGACTGACATCACCAACACTTACGGGGACGGTGAAGTTTCTCCGCTCTCTCTTTTTTTTTAATTTTTTTTTTTTAATTTTTTTTTTTGTTTTTTGTTTCTCCGCTCTCCTTTACTCTGTAGATAAGATGTAGATGGGAAGACGAAACATTCTTCACACAAGAACCGATCCAAGAAATGTATGTATTAGAATTAAGAGATCTCTAGTGAAAGAGAGACTTACTTACATTTGGATGGACAAGGATTTTCTCGACAGTGTTTCTACTTAGGTGTGTAGAAAAACAATTCCCGTTCTTACAACTCGTTCGAACTTATAGACACAAACCTCAAATTACATGCCAACAAATTATTTGAATTATAGTAAAAGTTCTTACTTATTCATCAGTAAACGGACACCGTGGAGTTATCATTAGTGTGGTTCTGGGGAACGATTATCCTGTAATCCTTAGTTACCTCTCTTAAGTAATAAATCATTTTTACGTATAACTATCATAGTGTGAATGATTTCCCTCAAAGGTCCACCGTGTCACTATTTCTTAGACGGACGGTGACGTCCTCTACGTCCTCAATATCTAAACTAGGGATCTAACCCTTCTAGAGGACCTCCTCCTTTACCGTTCGGTGAGATCATAAGAACGAACCTTTTAAGGTACTTGTCCCCTCGGAACGTCAATGTCAGGTAACCCAGGGTTCTCAACCTGTACTACCCCACGTGTGTACGTGTGTGTGTGTGTGTGTGTGTGTATGCGTACGTGTGTGTGCGAGTAATTTACTAAGTCACTTACAACTCAAATACACACGGTTCCTACTCCACTCCACGACTCCAAATCACCAAATTTTGTTTGAACCAGAGACGGGAGTACTCCGAATGTTATTTCATATTTTTTACTAATAATTTGTGTTTTAGTCTTTCTAGAACAAAGGCTAAAGTCGAAACGAAGATCGAAGGAACCCGTTCTACAAATTAGAGTTGGAAGGGTTGATATTTTATTTATTTAATCGATTATGGTCTCAAGGTGGCTAAACATCAAGATACCTAAAGTGAAAAACGGAACATTTTAACTAATTGGACGGAATATAATCCATAGAGGATCAAGGACCTGAAACACTAAAGTATTCCAAATACCACTTCATAGACAGAGCACTCTTTGGCAATAGTCGATGTCTATCTAGAACAAATAGAGAGAAAACTCTTAGAAAATTTCCTTCAAATTTTTAGACCGGTCTTTAATCTTATCAAGAATACGTTAGGTGAGGGTGACAGAGGGTGATAAAAGACCGGTCGAATGTGAAATCACAAATACCAAATAATGAATATTAATAAAACACTAAAATTAATTTATTGATATAAGAAGTAGATCAGTTAGTTCTCAATGAAACTCATGTTTACGAGTAATACATATTATATGATATGTGTACCTGAAGGGACCACCGAGTCTACCATTTCTTAGATGAACGTTACTTCTTCTGAGTCCAAGTTAGGGACCCAGTCCTCTTCCCTTACTGTTGGGTGAGGTCATGAGAACGGACCCCTTAGGGTACCTGTCTCCTCGGACCACCCGATGTCAGGAACCTCAACGTTTCTCAACCAGTGTTGACTCGTAGAAAAATGAATGATGTATGTACAGATAAAATAGTAGACCGTCGAAAGAATTGTTTATATGTTTAGTGACTGAAAAGAGACCAAAACGTTGAAATACTCCAAATTATTTATAAAAATAACCTGAAGGAATTATTCATCGGACAAAGGAAACCCAATAATTTATTAAGTTTACATGAAATATCACCGATCTTATTACAAAATATGTGAAGTTTAAGAAAGGAACTTAGGTAAATATAAACACGGAGGGTAAAGGGAGAGAGACGAGAGTTAAAGGAGAGAATCTAGAGTTTTAAGAACTTTTGTTATCAGACGAATCACTGAAGTAATATACGAGTGGAGACCTGAGGTCTTACGTATAAAGGTGTAGTGGAACTAAATAAGCCCAAAAGATTCCTAAAAAAAAAATGGATGGACTATAATTATCGATAAAAATGTTCCAGAAGTAATGAAGGATTAAGACGTTTAAGGTAAAGGAATAAATAGAACGGTTTCTGTCTCAACTTTTTCCTCAAGTAATAGAGTCGACAAAATCTCAGTAATAATTAAAGTGAAGAAAGGAATAAACAATTACCGAGATGTACACGAGTCTATAAAGAAGAGGGACCATATCAACATTTTGTGGAAGAATGAGGGAAATTACATAAACCGGTCGTAATCGAGTAATAAGGAAAACCGACAGGAAGGGTAAAAGAAGGACCCTCAGGACTCTCTAAAACATAGTAAACCTCCTTCTCCATTCTTGTCCCTGTCTACGTCTAGACACCCGACGGAATATTCTTGATTACTATTTAAATCAGATTTACATAAATAATACCCTGTTTCGACCGTCCATGATGTCTACAGTGTTTTAGTACTTTTTATCGTTACTAGAATTAACAGACTGTGTGGAATATTACGAAAGAAAGGACGTAAAAATCGGACGTATGAGAAACCAGTAGAAAAGAGTATGAGCACTTAAAAAAAAAAAAAATTATTCCAACGGTCAAAATCGTTTATCTTTTCGTCCCACCACTCAACTTCAACTTAAGGTATGTTATAACCTTTGTGGATATGATTTTTAATAAACAACGAATAGACTTTAAGTTTAAATTGGTCCGTAGAACATAAAATTGACTTTTGGGTTTATTATGGTAACACGTGTTTTATTATCTTTTTATTAAATTAGAAAGGAGACCTTCTCAATCAGTTTCTTAAAAATTAAATGACCGTCAAATCTTCGTAAAGAGGTCGGAGTATTGAAGAATAACCATTACAGTACCTTTTGAAATCTCAACAGTTTGAACCCTTTTAGACATAGTTAAAAGAAAGTATCTACTCGACATTATAAAACTTCTTAAAGAAGTCTCGATAGTAGGTCGAGATAGGTATCAGTTGTAGGATTGAATAGGGAGGTTGTGTAGAAAGACCACGACCCCGGTACTCCATATAGGTGTACTACCTTATTTGAGACTGGGACATTGATACTCGAAACATTTATATATAGGGTGACTTAAGTTGGGGTTTCATAGGTTTTGAGTCGAAGGAGAATCAGACTAGGACTTTATACGGACCAGGGAGATCACGGTGATCTTTCCTTCCACCTCAACTTTCTCGGTCACGAGGACTGGTTGACACCAATTTTTTGGAATCCAACCTGAGGGACCACTAGGACAAAGATTCTGAGATGTGAGGGTTACGTCCCCCGGACTCAAGCTAAGGACCAGTCCCTTGACCTAAGGTGTATGCACTTGATTTTCTAGGACGTACGGTATCGATTCTGGACCGTGTCGGTTTACTTATTTATTTTAAGAAAATTCAATTTTTCTTTATTCTTGTACTGGTACTCTTGTCTGTCAAGTCAGAAGAGGAAACCCAGAACTTTTTCCTGAACTCGCTTTCTCCCTGGTATTGTAAATTTGAACTGATTAAGTACCATATAGACGGAGACCTATCACTACCTATACAACTCCCCTCTCTCCTTCCCAGGGATCAAAGAATAAAGGATAAAGGTGGTATCGTGTAAGAATAAAAAGCAGACGAGGAAGAGGAGAAAGAGAGAGAGGGGAAGGGGTAGACAGAAAGAGAATTTGTGGGTTCAGTATCGAGTCATACCTTAGAATGGAAAAGTATCTTTCTAGACGTGTTGGAGTTAGTAAGAAAAACTTCTAAGAAGTCTGAAAGATGGGTAAAAACCTCAAATTATATAAGAGAGTTACAAGTACCCGAAGGGCCCACCACGACAAGTATTACATGATCTGAACATTAAAAGGTTTAACATGAAGAGACTTTGGACTTTGAGAAGATCCTGACCCTGGAATGAGACGACTTAAGTCCAACGAGCAAGAGTCCCTATAATTCGAAGGAATCATCAGAGAGTAAAGGTCACGAAAACAAAATCAATCCTTCTTAGGTTGAGTCACCCCAGGAAAGTACCATCCGAAAGATGAAAAGGACCCATACTGGGTCTAGGTACGTATAGAGACCCCAGTTGTCATACTTACAATAGACTCTGGGTCTAGAGGATCTGACACCTGGACTTTAAAGGTGTATGACACTTCAGAAATCAGACTCAAAGATTTAATCTTAATTACACTCTTGGGAGAAATCTTAATTCTGAGGTACCGTGTAGGAAGTGACAGGACCTGTAGATAAGTAAGGAAAAGTGTAAAAGGGAAGACAATAAAGGATAACATATGTAAAGTTTGAGGACGACACATTTGTGAAAGAAGTTTTTACTACCCTATACAGACTTTTGACTACAGTGATAGTCGAAAGAAAAAATTTCGATCAACTCACTAATGTCATCTACTAAGTAAATCAACTTTTCTCAAAAGTGAAAGACTATTTCATATATCTCTACCAAACTCACTTTCATTTTCAACTTAACTAATATTTTGGTGACATAATGATGGTAATCATTCTCACTCGTGAGTGTCTCGTAACAAATTAAAATAGGAGAGTCGGTGGATTATCTCATATTTAATGAGAGTGACAAAAAGAGTGTTCCTTTAACTTTGACTCTTAAATGAGCTTCAGTATATAAATCATCTACCATCTCTTTTGGAGTTATTTATGAACAACTTACTGTTTTGGGAAGATATTAGACGGTCACTCCACTTCACTTCACAATCATCGAGTCAGCACAGGTTGAGAAACACTGGGGTACCTGATATCGGGCGGTCCGAGGAGACAGGTACCTTGAGAGGTCCATTCTCATGTCCTCACCCAACGGTAAGGGAAGAGGTCCCCTAGAAGGACTGGGTCCCTAACTTTAACTCAAAGGACGAACCCTCCGTCTAAGAAATGGTGGACTTGGTGCTCCCTTCGGGGACTAAACGGTTATTCCTTCACATTTTCTGGTAGAGCCCAGTGAATGAGCAAAACTACTACCCTTTTCGACCTCTTTTCGGTAACCCAGATGTCACCTTCTCTCCTCCTACTTCTTTCTTGGTCATAACAGATCACTGTAACATATATGTGTGGTGTATGGGCTACCGTGAAGATTCAATGTTACCCAAGTGGAAGTAAGTTCCCCCGTGTTTACTTTAAGAAGTGACGGAGATGTTTTAGTACTCATTTCGGTCGTATAATCAGATGTCCCCGAAGGTATTGTTTTTATGATGTCTGATCCACAGAATTTGTTACTTTTAAATAAAAGAGTGTAAAGACCTTCGACCTTCAGGTTCCAGTTCCACAGTTGTTCAAGTTCTAGGAACTTCCAGAGAGAGGATCCAAACGGCTGCCGGTGGGAAACTCCGAAGAAGTGCACTAGAAAGGGGTCACATGTACGTAGGGAACACAAAGAGGACACAGGATTAGAGGAGAAAAATATTGTGGTCAGTATAACCTAATCCCGAATAGGATTGTCGGGGTAATATTGAATTGATGAAGAAATTTCTAGGATAAAGGTTTATCTCAGTATAAGACTCCACCGACCCCCAAGTTAGATCTTTAAAACCTCCCTGAGTCAAGTTCATCATCGTCAAACCCATCTTTTTCGTGAGACGAAGTTTACGTATATTTCGATAAAATCACTCGAAAAAATTAGTGTTTTTTCACACTAAAACAAGGGTCCTCGAGAAAGTGTCTCCTTAATAATAATCTACCATCGATTGAACACTACTGTGTACTAGAATTTTTCTGTATAGAGTTCCTCACATTTAAAGTAATTTAGAGAACGTTTGTACTAATTTTTGTAATACTATTTACACGGTATCTTAGGTTATACAATGTTTTAGTAACTATTAGTGTCTTTACATTCTTATAATTCAGTTTATATTGATCTAACGGTACTTACGAAAACTCTGTGTCTATTTGTGTTTCAAAATATACTCCCACTACCCTCCATAGGATAAAGTAAAGAAATTTCTATCTTTCATCTTTATTCCATTTTTCATAAATTACGTACATTTATCGTGTCTCATTTCGAGAATCTCTATCCATTTAATATAATTGCAAGACGTTGGCTCTACTGTTTATGTTCTTACAATGTATGTACTCAATCTTCTTTCAATTTATAGTAAATCAGTTCGTAAAAAATAAAAAATTTTACCTTTTCATTAAGAATTCTTTCGTTTAACAGAGGAGGAACACTGTTATATAATTATTTATCTTAGGTCTGGATGAGCGAGGAGGAGTAAGTCTCGAGATAAGGGCAAAGATGTGAGTGAGGCTACTCATATACACTCTAGGTTTCACTTACAGAACCAGACGGGCGTTCGGAAGGATTGGAACCATCTTGCTCTAAACATGTATGGTATTCCTTATTGACGGAGGTTGTTTTAAATCCATCTTTTATTTTCTTGGATTACCTTTGTCATCTTAGGTCTAAGTTTTCTGTACCCTTGTGGTAAACGGTAGAGACACTGGAATCCGTTCTGGGAAGTGAAGTAATTTGGACTAACACAGTAGAAGTGTGACCTTTATTATTATTAAGAAGGGGATACCCGAAGTCACCCGATAGTCACTTGTCTTTTCTGTCTCCTGGACGTTTGAGAAACATTTATAATTTCACCAAACGTTTGTGACATACACGATTAGTAACAATATATAGTTCTTAATCACACGGTTACTCTAGAGCAAAAATCCGTCTCTTGACTTAATGTCTAAATTACATCCGATCTATATAATCCTTACTTTTACAGTCAAAATAAATGAAAGAATTTTTTTTTTTATCACGGTCCTTGTACTTGGTTAAGTTCCAAGTTCAAATTTCTTGTGGTAGAGGTAAAATTAATTTCATGTATTTGGTACCGGATATTACTGTCGATGTTGGTTCTCCTCTACCATAATTTTGGTCATTAAAGGACCGTGGTAAGGTAACCTTGATCAGACAAATTACCTTCCAACCATGTTTTGATATCTTGATTCAGTAAAAGCATCTTCTCTTGAGGGATGTCCGTCCAGAGACTTTTCGGTTAATTGTCGTTAACAGTCTTTAATCAACAACTTCTAGTGTAGATATTTTTGGATTTACGATGACAAGAACGATCAGAAATGTATATTTTATTTCAGTAGGAATAAAAGGGGATCTCGGGGATAAAAGGATAAGAGGTCTTTTAGAGAGGATTTTATCGAGGGATGATGAAGAGTCGAAGGGTCCTCCGATAGAGTCCTCGACCAGGAAGTGCAAGAAGGCAGGGACCGAAGGTGAGGTAGTCACTAACGGAAACGATGACTACTTGGAGTATATGACAGGAAATAACAGGGACTCTTCTGTATATTAAGGTGTTAACCCACCACTATAAGTTTACCGAAGGTTCGAATGAACCTCCTTTAAGTAGAATGTAAGAATGTTTCAGAATCTCTAAGATGAAATAGTTTGTGTCCATCAATACACAAGGTACGGATAGAAGAGATGACATGTTACATGACACCTATGGAAACACAGGGACCATAAATATTCACAAAAAGTATATGTTAATTAGACTTTTCATGACTTACTTCCCTACTTATTTCACTTTCTCTTTTGACATTCCTTACCTTCTTCACTACGCGTCTTGCTTTCGGGGGCTCCCTCGGGAGAGGTTAGAGGTACTCCTGTAGTACTTTCGGCACTTCGACAACGACCACCTAGACCCCTATTCGTAAACGACTCGCAGTAACCTGGTCCACTCAACACCAACGGTAACTGTATGAAAGAGTATCCATAGACCCGAGACCCGTGTTTCGTCTTATCTACCGTCACTGACCTTTTAAAATTGTATTAGACCGGAACTCCTCTCTTTTTGACCCGACACTCTGTAGAGTTATCAAGCACGTCCATCTTTACGATTTCACTTTGTTCATTTTCACAATCAAAGAGTTAACACAGACTGGGACACGTCAGGATACCTCATCGGACGGTCAGAGGAGACAGGTACCCTAAGACGTCCGTTCTTATGACCTCACCCATTGGTCAGGGAAGAGGTCTCTAACAATTAAAATATAATCATAAGTAGGGGAAAAGGAGGATGTCTACTGACACCAGAACCCTCAATTTATTTTGAGTATCAAGAATACCCGAAGAGTATCGAGTCAACCATTTCTTAGACGGACGTTACGTCCTTTGGGGGACCTCTTCCTTTACCGTTGGGTGAGGTCATAAGAACGGACCTCTTATGGCGCCCGTCTCCTCGGACCTTCTGATGTCAGGTGCCCCAGCGTTCTCAACCTGCGCTGACTCGTTGATTTGGTGGTGGTGGTGGTATCACGAATGTCAAAATTTGATAAATATCAATGTCTGAACAGAGAACGAAACACTAAAAAGTCTCATCATAAACTACTACATAAACAAATGTCGTGAAGTAAGTACTTCAGGTCTTGATGGATAACTAGAGACAGAATACTAAAGATGGTCACCCTTAATCTCCTAAAATGTCACTTTTCACTAGAAAGTCTAGTAGACTAGACCGAGATTAAAACGTCTGTGTCTTCGAATTTAGATCCCGTAACTTACACCAGTCTTCAAATCTGTTTAAACTATGTTCCGTGTTCCGTCTCGGGTGCTGAAGTAGAAAATTAGGTCCCGAGAAAAGTGAAATATGGGCACACCCTCTTTACGAGTGTTCTTACCAAATTGAAACCGGTGCGTGTCGGTACCAGAGGTTGAAGTAAATATACGAGTTTAAAGAACCTTTCCATTTTAAGTTATGTTTTAATAGAGATAATTAAAAAATGGAGGTTGATGATTGTGAATACAGTTTTACGTCTTCTTTCTTTTCGTTCTACCACCCTACAAGAATTTCATTTTGAGAAAACAATTACCTAGTAGTGACACACGAAACGTTCTACTTTGTTCGTCTTTTTTTATAGAAAAGAAGGACAACACACAATTTTATCTTGTAGCCAAAAACTTTTCAATAATGAAAATATCTCATCTTTTGTCTGGTCAATAATAGTAGATAAAATTGATGAAAATTCCGTTATGATAAATCTATTCGGTTTTTTATGTAAATTAAAATAAAGTAATTTTTTGTAAAATAATGGAAGAGAATGGAAGTGTAAAAATTACATAAAGGAAAACGAATGTCTACATAAAGTTCACGGATCTTATAGTTGACCATATATTATATGTAAGGTATTTAGAAATAAACAAATTGTTTTATACACCTTAGAAACTATTTGTAAAAAATTTTTCATTGAAAGACTTCAGTGATTTACCGGATTTACCCTTAGAGTCAGTATGTTACACACCACATTCTCCGATTAATAGTTGAAACCAAAAGTAATACTATGCTTTTTCAATTAAAAAACCTTAGTAATTAAAGTTCCTCAAATAGAGATCTTTAAGGTAAACCTTGTTTTTCTTACCCGATATTCGTACTACAAAGAATAGTGCATCTAAGAGTAAACGCGACTATGATGTATCAGAATCATATATTTCGGGAGTTACAAACCTGAAGTACGCCGAGGTACAAACGTAAATTCATTTGTACCCTCTTTCTGAACGATAAATTTATCAACTCTTTGGTGTAAATCTTAATTGAAATAGAGGTTTGCGAATCAAAGTTTTTGGATCAGTACTTTGTCACCGTAACCCCTTTTCTCTTTATCTCTCACTAAATAAAGGAATTGATCTAAAGTAATTTACACTGACAAATGAACGGAAAAGGTAAACAATATCTGACTGAAAAACCAATAGCAATTACCTGAGTAAATCTAAAAAAAGGGGGATATCTGGAAATCGACGTTTAAAGGAAGAAATAGAACTTAGACACCATTTCATAAGAGAAAAACATTTTTATTTTACAGACCTTTACATAAAATACTTTCCTCTACACTCCAGTTTCAACACCAGTTTCTTTGGTAACCTACCTGAACTTTCGTGTGTGTATTTATTTAACATAAATTAACTATATTAAATTATATACATATATATATTAATATATATTTAATACTGATTATATATATAATTGTATATGAAATTATCAACGAGTCAGTACAGTCTTAAAAACCCCGGGGTACCTGACATCGGACGGTCTGAGGAGAGGGGTACTTTAAAAGGTCCGTTCTTATGACCTTCCCCAACGGTAAAGGAGGAAGTCCCCTAGAAGAGGTGGGTCCCCAGTTTAGACGTAGAGAATACAGAGGACGTAACGGTCTACCCAAGTAATGGTGACCGGGGTAGACCCTTCGTATTTATATGTGTTAAAACGATTTTTTATTTTTAGAACGAATATAACGTAGTACAAAGTAAAAAAGATTCATGAAAATATGAAGTACAAACCAGTAAATAAATTAATAAATAAACTTAAAAACCGGTGGAGTACGCCGTACGTCCTAGGATCAAGGGGTTGGTCCTTAACTTGGATGTGGTGAATTTCACCTGCGTGTCTCAGAATTGGTGACTTAACGGTCCCTTCAGGGGAAAGTATAGAATAAAATAAACTTAAATATGTTGAGACATTCTTTACATCCTACCGATAATAATTCAGATACAAAAGTTTTTTGTCTGCTTCCTGCTTCGGAGATAAAAATCAAGTTTCTTTGTGCATTCCATATTAATCTCCCTGAACACTCATCAACTTAGTCCGGGTCCAAGACACTGGGTCGGGAGAGACATAGACAGACGTCGTGGGGGAGGGATATCACAGACTGACCGATAAGGGAAAAGTTTCTACCAATCTGGAGAGAGGAGAGGAAAGAGATTTGCTTACGGATAGGGAAACGTCACACGAAACGAAATGCTTTCCCGTTTATCGACAAAGACGGGAAAATAACGAGGAGTAACTTAATCCGGGATCTTCTCCTTTATTTTCAGAAAAAAGTACTCATCATTGTTACCTTTTTAGTGGAATTATATGTAAAGATCTCGGATTTAATCTGTCTCTTCGTCTCTGGAACCGGAATTGTCCAATACACTTTTATACATAATCTGTTTTCCTACTAAAAACCGAATTTACACTTTTGTTATGGGTCCTCTATCTACAGTGAAGTTCGATCTCTGTGATGTCTGTGTCAGTACGACGAACTTGATCTTAAGACAGTAGTCTTTGTAAAACAGGAGGTGTGAAGACCCCGAGTAAGGGACGAGGGGAGTGTGGTGTACTCAGTGCTGTGTGTCAGGTATGTGTGACCATCACACACGACGGGCTTCCCGACGGATGTTTAAACTACTCTTTACCTCCGTCTATGAGGACCTGGATACATGGATGTAAGGTTTAATTATAAACTACCTCTGTTGAACCAACCTTAGGTACAACGACAAACAGTGCACGTTCTCAGTGTCCCGGACTGTTCTCCCTTGAACCGTCATCCAAAGTACCACCAGGGGGGGCCTCGAGGGATCCGGGACTGTGATATTTTCGTTGGTTAATATACCCACGGAGCACCCAGGTGCCGGTACCGATCAATGTAGAGTACTAAAGGGACGATCAATGGTCCGAACTGGGTAGTTACACTACATGTCATATATCACTAAGATCTCCATCACTACTTAAACAACTAGAAGGTTGAGAGGAGCGGAGAAGTAGAAAAACATTAGTCCTCGGACCAAAATATGTTACCGACTGATCTGGTTTCTCAATTTCGGGTATTAGTATCTTATCGGACATCAATTGATCTAATACGGGTCCTAAAAGTGAAAGAGTTGTAATATGACACAATAAAACTTAAGAAACTTACACTGTCTTTGTTGGTAAGTATACTTGTAATACAAGTATAAGTTTCTTATCAGTTTCTTATCCTTTTGTTGGTCTAGGGTCCTTCCGGTGGTTCTGACAGAAACATGAAAAAGAGACGAAGAGAGGTAACCCGAAGGGTCCTCTACAATCACCATTCATGGGAGGACGGTTACTTCTTCTACATTTCCCACTCCCAAGTTAGGGAAACAACCCTTCTAGGGGACCTCTTCCTTTACCGATGGGTGAGGTCATAAGAACTAACCTATTACAGTACCTGTTTCCTTGGACCGTCCGATATCAGGAACCCCAGTGTTTCGCAGTCTGTACTGACTTTACTTAATCGTGTGTCCGTGTACCCGGAAGACAAAGGGTTCCTGGATAAAAAAGTGTGACAGTCAGTTGAACCTTCCATATAAAAGGGAGATTTAGAGGATCCAAATGTAAAGGGAGTTACATTACTCGAGTTTGACTGAAGGACACAAAATTAGTGTTTGGTTTAGGGATCCTCCCTCTTACAGTGACCGGGTTGTCCCCGACCCAGGGGTGGGGTCCAGGTCAGTATTGTCCTTGTCTTAAGACATGTCTCTTACCCTCGACTCCTGTGTCAGACCACCGGCACGTCCGTCGAAGGTCCCTTCCATCGGTGATATGACGAGTCTTTTCTTAGTAGAGTTTCAGTCAGGAGGTTCTCACGACAACTCTACTATTAATGTTTTTAAGTGTGAATCCACCACGACATCTTTGTTACTTTACGAAAACATAAGGTACAGTATTAACAACAACGACAACAAGTCAATGACTCAACACAGGCTAAGAGACTCTGGGGTTCCTGAAGTGTCAGAGGGTCTCAAACGAGTTTGAGTATAGGAACTCAGTCACTACGGTAAGTTGGTAGAGTAGGAGACAGTAGGGAAAGAGGAGGGTGGGGTCGTAGTTTCAGAAAAGGTTACTCAACCAAGAAGCGTAGTCCAGCGGTTTCATAATTTCGAAGTCGAAGTCGTAGTCAGGAAGGACCCTTATCATCCCCAACTAAAGGAAATTCTGACTGACCAAACTAGAGAAACGACAGGTTCCCTGAGAGCTCTCAGAAGGTCTAAAACATACGAAAACATAAGGAACAGTACTATCAAATTATTATTACTTGTTTCTTCAAAAAACCCCCCATTTCACCTCTCTTTATATTTTATATAAGTATTCAGAGAGTTTAATTATGACCGTGTACAATAAATTTTGTCGTCGGAGAGAGATGACTCAAATATAATACCAAATTACTTAATAAGATCACATATGGTGACCACACACACACACACACACACACACACACACACACACACACACACTTACACTTCCGTCTACTTTGTCGTCGTTCTTTTTGTTTCTTTTGGTAGAGATTACAAAAGGGTCTGTCTTACCATCTGTATTTCGTTTGTATTTCTACTTACTTTCGTTTACTTCACTGTACTTTCACCATTCCGAATTTCAATATTTATAAACACTCATTTGTTACTATCCTTAAACCTCTCACTACTCGTCCAAAAGAAAGTGTTTGTTGTACTTGAACTTAAGACTTCGATGGGTACTCTTCATGTACTGAGTCAATAAGGTCTCGTTCATTTTTCGGTTTTGATTTCTACTGTCTTTCTCCTTGCCTCCGACTTCTTCTAAATTTTGGTGTTCTCGTTTCTGTCCTTCTGACCCTCTTTTTTCGGTCCTTCTAGTTGCTACTCCCCTGACCTTGGGTCGTCTGTAGTGACTATTTCCGACTCCGTCGGGACTCTTTGACTCCTTTCGACGCGGTCGTAAAGAACTCGAGTCTCGGGTCCTCTACGACTAATTCACCGACTGTTTCTCCTTTAAGTGTAAACTTCGGTTTACCGTTACCCGAACTTCGTGTTTTTTCGTTTCCTGGGTGAGACAATTCCGAGGGGTCCATGCGATCACCATTTTTTTTTTTTTGTTGGGGACGGTTCCGTCCTCTGTGTTCTCTGTGCCCGAGCTGGGGACCTAGACCTTCTAGGGGACCTCCTCCCGTGTCGTTAGGTGAGGTCATAAGCACGGACCTCTTGGAGTACCTGTTTCCTTAGACCACCCGATGTCAGGTATCCCAGCCTTGTACAGTCTGTGTTGATTTCGCTGAAGTGTGTGTGTGTGGTGAGAGAACAAGTTTCTGTTTCCGTAATTTGTCTGAGGTCAGGTTCGAGTCCCTCCTTCATCTTGTAAGGTCTTAATGAGAGCCTTCCTTTCGGAACACCTGTCTTACACCCTCCCTGAGATCCTTTAAGAACCTTTCGGAGGAAACGACGGATTAGAACACAATTTAACGGATTTAGATCGGTCTAAGACATGAACTTGACACACAGATTAAAATTTAAGAAGGGGACTTCAAATGTGGGCACCATTAACTTAGACTGTGGTTCCATCTGTGTTGCCCTCGAGGTCTCGTCGTGGTTCGTCGTGACAGGTTTTCGTTCTCAGGATCCACTAGACACGGACACACGAGTCGGCACAGGTTGAGAAACACTGTAAAACCTGACATCGGGTGGTCCGAGGAGACAGGTACCCCAAAAGGTCCGTTCTTATGACCTCGTCCAACGGTAAGGGAAGAGGTCCCCTAGAAAGGTTGGGTCCCTAACTTGGACGTAGAGGACACAGAGGACACAACTTCCGCCTAAGAAATGGCCGACTCGGTAGTCCGTTCAAGTGAATTTAGGTTTAAATTTACTTAGGTTCAGTTTATTTTGAATTTTAGATCGTGAAAGTCAGTGTACTCGGGGTAAAGTTCACAAGTGATCGGAGTACTCTGGTGGATAATCTATCATGCGTGCACCTTGGAGACAGAAGTGGCTTTTGGGACGGACTGTGGTCGCGAGATCCTTTCTTTTTTTTTTTTTTTTTTGGAGTTCTCTCTGGAACTTAGGTTTCCATAGTAGTCTCTCCTCTGTTACGGGCGAAACTTAAGGACTCTCCTAAGGGTTCTATTTCCTTAGGACGCCTTTTCTTGTAGGGTGGGAGACAAAATCTTAACGGTGTCAAACGGTGTCGTAGGTTGAGGGAGTTCGAGGGCGGGGAAAGAAAGGAGAGGTGGGGAAAAGAGACAACGTCTTTCACTCCTCTGTTTGTTACTTGTCTTATTCTTTGATATCAGTGTAGTTGTTCCGATAAATCTCCTACATGTGTCGTAGTAAAAATTATAGGCAACAACGATGTCTAAGTTCGAAGCATTTATACACGTCCAGAAACAGTGACTAGAAATTTCCTAATAATTATAACGAAAAATTTTTTAGAATCTCAAGAGGGTTATGTACAGGGAACCTTGGCACTAATCTAAGGACGAAGAATAGGCCCCACATTGGTAGATTAGGGGTCCTATTGAACAACGGAGAACAACTTTCCTACCCCTCCGTCCCCAACGACGACGGTGGTCCTACGTCCTTTGGGTGTCTACGTTGCACGTCCGATAAGACACCAATCTCTTGGTCCCTGCCGTTATTAATGGTCTTTTTTTTATTATTATAAAAGTGACTGTCGACTCCCGTCAATCAAAGGGTCCCTCTTCGCGACCACCGTCTCCAGAAATGTGTCCCTCGGAAACAGTAAAATACCTGTGAGTAGACAGTTGACAGTCGTACAAAGTTTCCCCGAGGCCGGTATTACAAAAGGAGACGTGGAAAGGGTAGTGCCACCGGGTTTAAAGGGACTGATTGGTAGGCAGAAGGATAAACGGATCAGACCAGTGAATGTTACTCGCCCCTACATCACCACTAAGACGTCGACGTTTCTCACTCCTTCTCCCCGCCCACCGGACGTCCCTTCCCGACGTGCCTCCCCTCCGAACTTCTTAAGCGAATCGTAGAGATACCTTCGTGAAGACGGGTCCCTCCTCAAAAAAACAGATCTGACAACAAGGACTCCTTTTTTTCCCAACTCGGTTCACACTCCAACCGTCCTGTCTCGTCCCTACATTGTTCCGCGTCATTTAGTCTTGTGGGTGTGCGGGTGGGGGTCCCAAGAATGTCGGGGTGGGTTCACTGTTACAGTAAGAGGTTTCAGGGTCCCGTTTTAAGAAAAATTAATTTAAAAATTAAAACAAAAACCTCATATCGATAATTGTTACAAGACTAACGAAGTCTTCCTGTCGTTTCCCTGAGTCGGATTGTATATATCCATAGGTAGTTAGTTAGGGGGTTTGAGCGGAGGGTAGGTCCGACGGTGACTAATCTCAAGGGATACGATATGTCCCCGAAGGGTTCACCGCGATCGCCATTTCTTGGGTGGGCGGTTTCGTCCTCTGTCTCCACTGTGGTCAAGTCAGGGACTCAACCCTTCTAGGGGACCTCCTACCGTACCGTTGGGTAAGGTCATGGGGACGGACTTCTTAGAGTGCCTGTCTCCTCGGACCACCCGATGTCAGATCCCTCACCGTGTCTTACTGTACTGACTTCGTTGAATCGTACACGATACGTCATCCAGGAACAATCAATGCGAGTCAATATAAGTTGAGAAACACTGGGGGATCTGACATCGGGTGGTCCGAGGAGACAGGTACCTTAAAAAGACCATTCTTATGACCTTGTCCAATGGTAAAGGATGAGGTCCCCTAGATGGACTGGATCCCTGACTTGGGTGTAGAGTACACAGACGACGTAACCGTCTACCTAAGAAATGATGATCGTGATACACCCTTCGGTATTACAGGAACAACCAAAAGGTAAAATTTATATCGTCAGAGATGTACAACTAGGGTTTGAGAGGTCCCGATTTAATTCACATTAACAGACTATACACTATCATCCACTTTAGTTGATACTCCTCACACAGGGTCAAGATAAACAAGAGACCGGTACCTTTAAAGTGTTTATAATCCTACCGGTTTTTCAAGTGAGTCCAAAAATGTATGGTAGAGTACCTTTTTAGGTTTACTTGAAAACCCGGTTGGGTTATAAAAACTGTCGATTTTGGAGTTACTCGATCCTTGTAGTCATCCGAGTTTAAGGTCGAAAAGGTGTACGGAACTCTACGGAGTTCGATCAGTCAAGAACAACTTTCCTACCCCTCCGTCCCCAACGACGACGGTGGTCCTACGTCCTTTGAGTGTCTACGTTACACGTCCGATAAGACACCAATCTCTTGGCCCCTACCGTTATAAATGGTCTTTTTTTATTATTATAAAAGTGACTATCAACTCCCGTCAATCAAATGGTCCGAGGAGACAGGTACCCTCAGAAGTCCGTTCTCATGACCTCACCCCACGGTAACGGAAGAGGTCTGTTGACCGTTTCGATATGTTAAGAGTGTAAGAAATAAATGGGATACTTAATACAAAAACACGAACAAAAGACAAATTCTCCTATAAAAACATGACTAAAAACTCCTTAAAAATATACTATTCTAATAGTCTCAAAATAAATAGTATACACAATAATAAAGAAAGAGGGTCTAAAAGAGTAAATGGTATATTAAATCACAAAAATACTGTATTTTAAAATTTAAGGTTTACACACACGTACGAGGTCAAGAAACTCTGGAGTACTTGACATCGGGTAGTCTGAGGAGACAAGTGCCTTAAAAGGTCCGTGCTTATGACTTCACCCATCGGTCAAAGACGAGGTCCCCTAGAAGGGTAAGCTCCCTAGTTTGAGTGTAGAGGACAAAGAGGACGTGACCGTTTACCTAAGAAATGGTGACGCGGTGGACCCTTAGTCTTTAAGGTATGGCGCACATAGTCAAAAACGGAACAGTCAAAGAGGAGAACATACAGTAAACAGTAGGGTTCTAAATTATTCAGAACCGAAAACTATTGTACTTTGTACGACGTCACACAAAACACTTTAGTTTCTCGGTCTGTGAACGAAAGGACAGGGGCTACCAACCCAATTCCCATGTTCCGACTTCGAACCAGTGGACTGGAGAGGGTAGGTCCTAAGTCTCAATTCCACCATTTCTGTCCTTGTCGAGGTTTAGGCGAAGTGACCAACACCGAGATCGTGAACCCAGGTCTCCACAGTCACCCGTAAGTCATAAATCCCAGTCGCCGATGTCCGGTGGGTCCAGTCAAGACACTGGTCCAGTACTAATCGTATCTGTTACGAGAACACGTTTAATCTCTTTCTGTAGGGAGGTTCGTCTGTCCGGGAACCTACGTGTCCAACCATTTAACTACCCCTAAAATACACATCTGTATTTCGTAGACGAAGAGACCCAACTATGTCGTGTGTGGTCATTTGTACGACGGAAGATTAGAGACACTTCTGGGGCCTGTTGACTCAGAGCACTTCTGAGACGAGACACCATGTGACTCTTATCCTTGGAAGGGTCACCGGGCTTTACCCCGATCTGGGATGGTCGAGGAAATTTGGTACAACCTTTTAGACTTACCCCCCGGGATCTCTGGTCTCTGATGATCGTCGATCTTTCTACTCGTCAAAAGTCCTCTGCTTTTTAACATGCTAGTGTTTGATCCACACCAGAATTAAGTATTGACCGGAGTGACAGATTAAAATGATCGTTTACCCGATTTTTAGTTGAGGAGGTTTAGGTTTCGGTAAAAACAACCGTTTCAGTGGAGTGGAAGTTAGACTAGTAGGAAACATCGTTGAGTGAAGTAAATCGTTTCACTCCGTTTGACTGCAACGAGTAAAACACCTTCCGTGTTCATCAATAAGTTTTCACTTTGTCTTTAACGTCCACCCCGAAGAGACCACTGAGTCACCATTTCTTAAACGGAGGGTTATGTCCTTCGTGTCCAATCTAGGGAACAGACCCTTCTAGGGTGTATGGTCCCTCGTTGATCCGGGAACGGGGTGTTGACAACTCGGACACAAAGTCTCGGGCCCTAAACGTTGATGACTTCGGACCACGGGATCTCGGACACGAGGTGTAGTTCTCTTCGGCGGTGCTACTCTTCGAGTTCGTGGCGTTGACGTCTCATCGAGGGTGAGTGGCGTTGATTCCTTTTCGGGTGCGTCGTTGTTTCTGGGTGGTGTAGATGCTTATTATCGGTATTTACTGTAGAAAAATTTCTTCTTTGACGTCCACCGTATCCTCACGAAGGTCTTCTAAAGAGTACTAGTTACATCTTTTTAGACAATACATTTAACCGGTTAATTTTAAAAGTGATGGGTGGGAACTACCGTCTCCTGTAGGTACAGAAACAATCATCAAGACACGTAAGTCCATCTAAATTTTTTAATGAAGAACTTCTCTTAGAACCGGGACGGAACCCAAGACAGGTGAGTAGAAGTACCCCACCATTCTACCGAAGATGGGTTCCGACGAGCCGAAAATAAGGAGAAGGGGTCGTATCGGCCGAGAATTACGTCAGTGGAGATATGCATTGAACAGGTATTTTAATGACGTAAGACTCCTGAACAATCCTTTATATAGGAGTTTTAGTGACGGGTAGTTATCGATAAATTCAAAGAACTTCCATTTTTATAGCCATGACAATTAAACTTGAGATTCTATGAGTTTAAGTAGAAGAAGAGAAGCAAAGACAGTAGTACTGAGACATTAGAATCGGTACCGAACAAAGTACAGTAACTTTCGGAAGATTAAGGAGAGAGGTGTAGGTGAGGACGGGACTGGAAAGGTTAGAGGCGTGGTGTGGGACTCGTTAAAAATTTTTATGTTTATTCAAACTTGGTGGGGGTCAATTTTCGGAAGTTATCGAAGGGAGAGAAGAATGTAATTTCAGATTTAGGAATAGAGTAAGACGTTCCACGCGGGACCAGACTGGAGACAGAGAGGTCAGACCAGAGTCTTGTGACGGGAGACCGGACGTCGGTGTTACCGGAGAGAGAAAGAGAGAGGGAAGTTCACATCTGTTTATGAAGAGGAAGGAACATACACCACAAACGAGACGACCAATGAAAATATGGGGAAGGGGGAGGTGAGGGTATTAGGAGAACAGGGGGAAATTTGGTGTCGGAGGATCCGAAAGGTCCCCCGTACCACCATTTCTTAGGTGGACGATTGCATCCTCTACGTTCTCTACACCCAAGTGAGAGACCCAACCCTTCTAAGGGACCTCCTCCTTTTCCGTCGGGTGAGGTCATGAGAACGGACCTTTTAAGGTACTTATTTCCTCGGACCA
This sequence comes from Capra ibex, assembly GCA_006410555.1. NCBI lineage: Eukaryota > Metazoa > Chordata > Mammalia > Artiodactyla > Bovidae > Capra > Capra ibex. The sequence continues at coordinate 83,834,684 of SJYO01041852.1, forward strand.
CCCGATGTCAGATGGCCCTATCGTTTTTCAACCTGTACTGACTCTCTGACTCGAGTGTGTGTGTGTGTGGGTGGGGTGTCGGAGGTGGGTACCGACGTATTTAGACTGAGTGGAACAGAGTAATTGACAGTGACTGAAAGGTCTACGAAGGTAATCAGTTGAATATCGATATTAATATAAATGACAAAAACTCTAATAAACTATTTGTAGACAGTAGAAGGAGGGGTCTATTTTTACCTATGATTCTACCATTTATGGAATTCCTGAGATACGGGACTTGAATCGGGACACGAAACGTATAGTATTCACAAATTGATTGCACTTCCCTCTTGTGACGTAACGGTGTTCCTATACGTCGAGAAAGTAAGAACCTCTACAAAGTCTTAGTCTTAGATAGGAACCTATTTCAGTCATCTTCTCTATGCATATGGACCTAGGATCTACCAATCCCGGAGTAGTAGGGATTGGTAGTATAATAATTTTATTTACACCTAAATATATATATATATATATATATATATATAAAAAAAAAACACGACGTAGTGTACCGTTCACCCAGGTACGGGGAAACGTCACCTTCATACCCCAAAGTTGACGACCTGACGGTCCTTATAGAGGAAATAAACCAGTAATCTTTAATAAAGACATCTGATAAAAAAGTACAGTTTCAAAAATACTATACTAAATTTAATTTGGTGTCTTGATTCAAGTTATTTGAGAGTTACAATAATTTTTATAACTTTTTCGACCTTCCTTTTTCTTGTGACTGTTATCAACAGGGACGAAGATCATTAAAAGATATGAGAGGTTTGTCAAAAATGTTAACCTATCCATAGTAAGCAGACATTACCCCCTATAATATTCTCTATTATACCTTTTTCATAAATGACATTTCATTTGATTCCTGGAATAGGTAAGATATTCTTGAGTATCGTGTACATAGAGAGACTTCATCGGTACGAAGAAACCTCGATGACCAACCAAAAATAGAATGTTTATAATACCTTTTGTATTAATAACCATAAGGGTAACCGACAGATAAATGTATACAATCACATATACGATTACCCTTAAACACCATACAGAGTCCCTTGGTTTTGACCCCGAGACACCCTTACCCGTCCTCCACCCTCCCTCTAAGTTCTTCCTCCCCTGTACATATGGATACCAATTAAGTACAACTACATACTGTCTTTAGTTTAGTTATAACATTTCGGTAGTAGTTAGTTAATTCTTATTTATTTATAAAAATTTTACAAAATTTTTATCAGACTTTTTTTATCTTTTTTACCACCCGGTGAGAACTGTTTGCATGAGCTAAAGTACTGTTTGAAAGAGATATGATTTACATAATGGTCATGGTAGAAAGAAAGAGTGTGAAAAATAAAAACGGAGTTGTAAGAGTCGAGTACACTTAAATGAACACAATGGTATACGTAGAGGTATTCGGTAGAATTCAGGAAGGACCTTCTTCCACCCCATATTTATTTGTTTATTCTTGACGTATTATATACGAAGACCCGTTGTAAAGCACGAGAAGGGTCCTCCATGGTTTTGTTAACACTTTTATTCCGGTTGCTCAATAAAAGTCAAGAAATCAGGGTCTCTTGACGAATCCCGAACGTCTTTGACAAGGGATCCACCTCAGTTCAACGAAGAAATCATTAAGGTAAGTATTTATGTGTAACCGACAGATCATCTTGAACTTTAGAACTATTAGTTTTCGAATAACATAAAACTCTACGAACTTTTCCTTTAACTTCGATTATGGTTCCCTCTTATCTTATTTCAATTGACAAAAGGAAGGTTTGGTCGTCCTCCAGTAGATTTCATATTATATTACGTGTCGAAAATTGAAATACTTGAAAAAACGAAAAGAAGAAGAATAAATAAATAAATAAATAAAACGTAAATGTCATCATTCGAATGAGATAGTATACATTAATTGAACAGTAGATATCTTCTTCGTTTTTTAATATATATAGGTCCCCGACATGACCACGAAAATCATCTTACTATTCGGACAAACCGCAACATTCATAGGAAAAAAAGAAAGAAAAAAAAACCCCCCCCCTATGAAATAAAATAAAACGAAATAAAAATTTTATGAAAAAACTGGTACAGTACGTCGTGCGTCAAAAATCAAGGGATTGGTCCCTAGTTTGGAAACGAAGGACGTCCTCTTCGTGTCTCAGAATGGGTGACCTGGTGGTCCTTCAGGGACATTCGAAGAATGAACTTAGTCTTCAATAATCTTTATTGAATAGTCTATAGTCTTTAATTTTTTTAATCCTTGAATTATATTAATGTGGATACGGTCAAAAATAAGGGAGTTAGGAGTGGTGTCGGTTATATACTAACACTTTATCTTCGTTTTACTGTCGTCACTTTTTACCGAAACATCTTTTTCTCTCTTACTTTTTGTGTTTAGTGTCCGGGTATACTGTCACCTCAGGGAGACCACCCTTAGTAGTCCTTTCAAGTGGACTTACGGAAAGGAACCCCGGGGCCCTTCGAGAGGAGACTGGAAACAGGAAACATCAGGGTCCAAGACGTGAGACCTGAAGTGAAGGTAAAATAAAGTACTGGAGTAGACTCCACCCGTGACCTCGATACGGAAAGGACCCTCCAAAATGTCAATAATATAGGGTTAAGGACGATCGTGTCCAAAATCTCGAGTCCCTAATAAAATCCCTGACCTCTTAGAAAACGTCTGGTTTAAACACCAAAGAACCCAGTACAATAGAGTAGTCTTTGAATCCTCCGAAGACTAGAGAAACCCGGGTTAGACAAGGTACACACCCATTAAGACCGGTTTCTAGACCAGAACCATGTTCAAAATTCATATTTTCGAGAACTGCAAATGAAAGGAGACACCAATGAGGAAAGAGGAAGTGGATTCCTCATCAATGGAACATCGTAGACTTCTGTTTGCAGGACTTGACTGTACACGGAGGCTTCTACAAAGGGTAACAGAACAGTTCTTGTGAATGTTCTTCCAAGAACTTTGGGAACGGTCCCACCTCAGGATTGACACCAATCTGTCGGGAACGAAAAATGGTTAGGTACATCCTATGTTTACGTTAATCTAAAAGTAGGGAACCTCTTGAGGTTTAATGACCCGTGAACCATTAAGTGTCCGGTGTTCGGTTCTTATAAAGAAAGATGAAGAGAGACGTCCTCAACCAAGACCGGGTTCAAATAGAAGGAGGAGACTCTGAAACGACTTTCACCGTACTTCGACGTCGTATGTGGTCGTAGGGCTTGAAAGGGATTTCGTGGTTAGACGTGTATCAAACGACGACCTTCACTAAATCGGTTGACAAAACGTTTAAAGTGAGTTGACAGATGATGGGATGGTTTAGGGGATTCGGTTACCGAGTAAAACCAATATAAATGAATGTTATAGGATGAAGATGTACCCGAAGGGTCCACTAAGTCATCATTTCCTACCCGGATAGTTACGTCCTCTACGTCCAAGATAGGGACCCAACCCTTCTAGGGGACCTCTTCCCTTATCGTTGGATGAGGTCATAAGAACTGACCTCTTAAGGTACGTGTCTCCTCTGACCGTCCGATATCAACTACCCTTACGTTTCTCAGTCTGTGTCGACTCGTTGACTCGTACATGTGTGTGTGAAGATGTATGGTTTAAGACTTAGTCAATCCTAATCCAAATCAACTCTCACTCTCTTTAGGAGTTTAGCGGTACAACATTATACAACACCAAAAGTGTACACAGTTGCTATAGACTCTCGTTCACCAGGTCCGATGGGAACACCAAGACAAGATTCAGGAAACTTGTCTCGAAACGTTGGTTGATGATACAAGAAAGGTCCGACAACGGGAAGAAAGTACCGGGTTCTGTCTGATGGACCGTAGTTTTAACTGTCAGGTTCGCCGACGGTGAAGGTTGTTTCAGGGTACCCCTCCCGTCTCTCCTTTATTTCTATATAGTGTAGAGGTTTTAATGTGTCTGGTGAGTTTGCCGATGTGAGTCCTCCTTCACATCAGAAATTTACCCCATCGGTACATGAACCGATTTTTAGTCTCCAAGATAATACTATCTTTTTCTACTTTGACTCTAACCTTCTGTCATTCTCATTAATTAACGAGTGTTGACTTACCTGACCTCTAGTTTGTGACTCTTTCGTGGTCTGAACCTCCGTCCCGAGACCTCGTTGTGGGAGGTAGGGTCGCTGTCTCCGACCTCCCCTCCCTCGGTCGACACGGCCACCGGTTCGTTAACATGGGCTCTGAGTCCTTAATCTCTTGTTTTCTCAACAGACCGACCTACACGGTAGATCACCCCTGTCCAAAGTCTCTGAGTCATCTTTAGGACTACTCTAAATTATTTAACAATTGATTAAAACTACTTGGGACACCTTTACTTTCTAAAAAAAAATTCACTTCCTTCTCACTAAAAATATTTTAATAAATTAATTAATGAACCAAAACTGACACGACCCAAACGTGTCTGAAAAAGAGATCAACACCGTTCGTCCCGTATGAAAGATCGACAACGTACGTCCGAAGAGTAACGCTACGGAAGAGAACAACGTCTCGTGTCCACAATCTACGTGTCCAGAGCCATCGACGTCACGTATTTGAGTCATCGACACCGAGGGGCCGAGATCCCGTATGTGAGTCAGTAACACTGTCCCCGGGGTGTCGTTCACCCTAGAAGGGTCTAGTCCCTAGTTTGGACACAGAGGACGTAACCGTCCGTCTAAGAATGGTGTCTCGATGGTCCCTTTGGGGTTTCTACGACAAACCTTTTCAGATAATTCTTCTAGATTTGTCGGACCCGTCTCTTCCGTTACTGTGGGGTGAGGTCCTGAGAACGGACCTTTTAGGGTACCTGCCTCCTCGGACCACCCGACGTCAGGCACTCCAGTGATTCTCAGTCTGTGCTGACTCGCTGAAGTGAAAGTGAAAAGTGAAAGTACGTAACCTCTTCCTGTACCGTCGGGTGAGGTCATCAGAACGGACCTCTTAGGGTCCCTGTCCCATCGTACCACCGACGGCAGATACCCCAGCGTGTCTCAGCCTGTGCTGACTTCACTGAATTGTCGTTTGTCGGACCCTCTGTCACCACAAAGAAAGTCACCTTTCAACGGAAACCTTCTCTTACCTTCTAAATCCTTATGATTTTACCTCACCCCCTCACAAAAGAAAGTTTTATTTTCTATATCCAACCTCCCCTTTTCACACGACTGGACCAGTTTTCCAATTTGATTTGAACTCTTATTTCTAATTTACTTTGACTTTAAGGTCTGTCTTCTGTTGTCTAGACTGGTCTTCCTCCTATTGACACTCTTCTCATATCTTCTTTTATAATTCCTTGTTTGAACTACTCTCAGAGGTACAAAAGTCCATATATCATATGTAGATGACGCACCTACTTATATAAAGTATGTTTATGAATCTGTGGTTGAATTATAAAACTGAATTTAACATGTACGTTAGAAAAAAAAATTACACAATACTCAGTGTATTATATTTTGTATGATAAAATTGGTATAAATTGGTGTCTCGAGTCACCTTGATTCTCGTAAGTGTGACGACACGTCGACCGTGGTAGTAGGAAAAGGGTTTAAAAAGTGGAAGGATTTGACTTTGAGACAGAGGTAACTTGTGATTGAGGGGTAGAGACGAGATGGTTGGGGTGGTAGGGAACCAGGGACCGTAGATGTGATAAATGTCATCGGTTCTATTCCTGTGTCGAATACAGGTAGTCGTCTCCTTACCTATTTCTTCTACATACATACTAGAATATTCGTAAAAGTGTCGGACCTCCTAAAGCTTATTACTGTATAGTATAGTAACCTTTCCAAACAAAAAAAAAAAATTTCTTTGACTAGACTATCTCCATTACCCCTTATTGACATATACTACTATTTCCACTCTACTTTCGATGTTTAGACTATAGTTTTCGAGATACATTTAGAGAGATTCTTCGTCTTCTTTGTCTTCCTCCGACTACTTCACCCTTTGTCCCTTTACCGAGGGTTTGAAATAATCTGAAGTCCCTTGAATCTTTTAGTGGTTAAAGTTCCGGAGTGGGTGGACGATCTAATGTTGTGACATGGGGTCTGAGTCCCTATACATAAATATTGAATTTGTTGGTGGGATCTTGAGAAGTAAGACCTTGACCGTAAACCCTTGAGGACGATGTCTGTAAGTCACGCTCCCTACACTTCTACTGTGAAAAGACTTTCGTCTAGTGTTTTGACTGTGTCTCGTTTTCAGATCGTCACGACCCTCGTCGACGGGTGACAGTAGTGGACGCGCAAAGTAAGACTACTTCGTCTTGTGAAGTAGTCTACGAAAGACCTAACTGGAACTCTTGACTACTCTGACGGTGGGGGAACTTCCAGCTCCTTCTCTATTCCTTTTACATATCGACCTGGATGTAAATTTCTTGTTCGTCTTGATCTACCATCACCCCTTCTCGATTCTTGAGGACTCTGTGAGTGTCTGGATGTCGACGTCTTGGGAGGGTGAGTGTCCGGGGTTCCTTTTTCTCCTCCTCATTTAATGGGTTCTTTGTTCCTCTTTCTCTGGGTATGTCGGTTTTGCAATGCTCCTCACTCCCGGAAGGTCGACAGTAACGGTCAGGGACTCCGGAGTGTCCTTCCACGACGTTCGTATTTATGAGTCTGGGGTGGAAGGACGGAGGAAGGTTAGAGGGTGGACCCGAGCATAGTAACCGACCCGAAGGGTCCACCGTCGCCATTAGGTGGACGGTCACGTTCTCTGCGTTCTCTACGTCCAAACTAGGGACCTAGTCCATCTATGGGACCGTATCCTTGACCTTTGGGTGAGGTCATAAGAACGGACTTTTTAAGGTACCTGTCTCCTCAGACCGTTGATGTCAAGTACCTCAACGTTTCTCAGTCTGTATTGACTCGTTGACTCACACGCACACGCGTGTGTGCGTGTGTGTCTTCAATCCCCCGAGTCCTCAGACCCTACACTAGGTAAGTCGAATTGTAGATCTTTCTTCTCATTCCACTCTCACCTGGACATCCCTGTGTACTTCTAACGTCCCCACGACTTACTCGTCTTTAATTCAGTCGGGGTTATGACACTTAAATAAGTGGGTAAGAAATATAGTATTAGCTCATATAGGGGATGAGAGGTTGGATGAGGGGGGGGGTGGTTTTAGAGAATGTCTTCCGAATACCTGTAAAGATTTCTACCTCGACCAGACCCAGTTTTGTCTTGTGTGATATTTTTCTTCTACCTATACGAGTAGTAAACAATGTGACCAAATAGATTGGTCGACCACGACAAAACCGATTGTCTAGTGTGACTTACAGGAGACCTACCCTACTCCGTTGAGAAGTAGAGTCTCTTATTCGTTACCAATCCCACCTCCCTCCCATGTCCTCAGATCTAATGCGAGGAAATGAGTAGACTTCAAGTAGGAAAGAAAACTGTAAGTCCGTAGTTAGAGTTCGTTTATCTCGTCTTTCTCAGATAAAGTCAAAATAAACGACCACAGAAGATTTTTGGTACAGACATCGACAGTACAACTCTATTTTAACCAAACCGTTTTCTCCATCCCTCAGTCCAGATCGAGACCTTTCTTGTCTCCACATGACCGTCGGACTCTTAATTATTCTAGATTTTTGATCCGTTTCCCCGAAGTACCTCTAGTGGGTTTTCATTCCTGACATTCTCCAAATCTCCCTATCATATTAGATAGAGAGAACGAAAACCATCTTCAGTGACACTGACAGGGCCAGAACTTGATTTATAGGTGTTAAAGGTCTACTACACCGGTCGTCTTAGTCTACCACTGTCCCCTCCTGTTCATAGTCTCTAGAAATTCACCGTAAAGAAACTCCTAATTGTTTAGGACAGAAGAGTTTAAGTGGTCATGATAAATAAACTTGAATAGTATCACGACCTATGTATCATTCTTTAGTTACTCAAGAAAAGACAACAAACTAATTTTAAACGGTTATCCATTTGTGTTTGGACACAGTTATAAATGAGTTGGTTATAATATATAATTAAAGATGTTTATATATATAATTAATGACACTGTCCGGTTCGTGATCTTTATTTCATTACTTTTTTTATTTGTACCAAAGAAGAGAGTTCCCCGAATAAATTATCTCCTTGGACCTCTATTATTTTATTAGTATATAAGTATGTTTATTTATGCATAAATATTTGACATTCAATACTTTATTTTATTGATCTTTTAATTCACTAAAATTGTCCTCCTACATTAGACCACATCCCAAGTTCTTTTAAAAAAGGGTTCTTCACTACAACCTCGACTCTATACTTCAATTCTTCTTTGGTTGAGGAACTTTCCTCATAAGTTTTTTGAAGGACGGGGTGGTTATTTTAGTCCTTTCTATTTATAGGACTCTACGTTTCTTTGTTCCACGAAAGACCCTCGACTTCTCGAGTTTTTCGTTCCTATTTACTCTCTACTCCGGTCTCTCGACCTGTCACCGGTCCGGTACGTCGTGGTACCCCCAGTATGATAAATTCTCATCAACTTTCAGTACTGGTCCTCTCCTAGTACCAGATTCGACAAAAATTTTTGTAGTCAAACTTTTTTCCTACCTCCTACCGTGTTCTCTCACTCCTTCTCTACTAGTAAACATGATCGTACTGTCACCGATTTTACCTTCTTTCATTTCCCTACTTTTTATGAATCTTTAGATGTAATTATCTTGAACCGCTACATAGGTTACACACACACGAACGACCACACCCACTATTCTCTCTCTTGACAGTTTCTGTTGTCAGGACCAAGGGACGAAACCCTCGGTCTACCTATCGTCACACTAAAGAACTCTCTCGTGTTGACCTCCTGGTATAAATCTCCTTTATTGGTACTGCATTCAAAAACCATAAAACTAGGACTCTACAGAACCTATGTAGGTTCACCTCTACGACTCCCACGTCAACCCTCGAGTTGTCTTTCCTGACCGACCTACACCTTCTTGACATTCAACCTAGTGGGTTGTAGGTTGAGAAGAGAAAACGGTTTGAGATGATGTGGTCGATCTATTCGTTGTGACACAAAGGAAGGGAGAAAACGTACATCCCTACTAGCACACTGTTTCTAGATCAGTTACACTGTACTCGAACTCAAATAATTCCGTGGTAGTCCCTTCAAAAAAAGACTACATATAACATAGAACAGAGATGGAATAAGATAGAAAAACTTATACCTACATTACCGACCTCGAAGTCGTCGGTATAACGACGGTATCTATTTTCCGTTCTCCTAGTGTTTCTGAAATCGACATTACAGGACTTATTGACTTTGTAAGGGTGTTTTTCAATGGAGGTCTGAGATAATTTGTTTGTGATTGACATAAGTAAAGTCAATGAGAAAAAGAACAATCGTGATCCTTTTAAGTAAAGATTGACTGTACGTCAAATTTTTTAACTGTTAGTAGTCGTGTACCTACTATTGACCTCGGTTTCCCGAGTCGTATCTAGGGTCCTCGGAGTAGGTAATTTGATACCTATTTCTTATTATTGGTACTTGTACTCTGACTCTTTTTCATAGGTTTTTACATCCTTCTTTTGACCCTCTCACATATTTTGTTTCTGTGACTACCTTCTCCCATAATGTCTTTTCTTACTTACCAGTGACCACAGTCTACGACGACAATCGACCGAGGATTTTATAGACGACCTAACTTACTGTACTTCCACTCACCACTGACACTACGGTAGTGTCACCTCCAATATACCTTTCCTATCCGACTATTTATTCTTTCTTCTGTCTTTTCGTTGAGAAAACTCTCAGACCCAACCTTTTCTTCTTGTCTTCCACCGTCCCGTTTCAAACTACCTCTTCGAGACAAAACAAAAAGTTTACCCTCTCTGACCTTCTTCAGATTCACATACACACACCCTAGTAGGTCTTCTCTATTTCTTCGTCTTTCTCCTTTACGGATGACCATTATACTCTAAGGGTTCCCCTACTCCCGTTGATTCCTGGTGTCGTGTCCACTTCCCTAACCAGAATTTTTACAGTTTTTATATCTCGGTCTCTCAGCCTACTTTCGACTGATTACTTTATAGGATTGTATCGGTTCCCAGTGACAACGAAAGATCTACACGACTAATATATTAAACATTATAACTGTTTCCCTGGAGGTATCTTTACATCTCCGGGGTATGAATAAGACCCTATAACGTCCTTTTTCTGTTGTTTGGACAAGTCGTCGACGGGGTGTCCTATTAAAAAATAATACACTACTTATGTAGTATGGTTTCCCAAATCGAGAATTAGAATGGAACCACTTATATAGTATAAGATCTTGTGTCATACCTTAAATACATCCATATACTATAGTTCTTATATTGGGGGTCAGAATTCAACCACTCACGTCAATCTGTTAAAATGTACAGTTGAACGGGACCGATTTCAGGAGTAAGTTAGTTTGTGATTAGACCCTAAACTGTGCTTCTATAAAATCCCTATACTAATTTCACTTCCCCTAAACAACAACAACAAGTCAGTGATTCAGGACATGTTGAGAAACGTTGGGGTACCGGACGTCATGTGGTCCGAAAGGACAGGAAGTGACAGAGGACTTCAAACGAGTTTGAGTACAGGTAACACAGTCACTACTGTAGGTTGGTAGAGTAAGAGACAACGGGGGAAGAGGAGGACAGGAGTTAGAAAGGGTCGTAGTTCCAGAAAAGGTTACTCGGTGATGAAACGTAGTTCATTGGATTCAAAACTCGAAGTCGAAGTCGAAGTCAGGAAGGTTTATAAACCCCAACTAAAGGAAATCCTAACTGACCAAACTAGAACGTCAGGTTCCCTGAGAGTTCTCAGAAGAACTCGTGGTCCTGTAGATATGATACATTGTTAACAGAAAAAAAGGTCATACGAACGAGAACCTCGGGACAACACCGAATCAGTGGTTCAACACATGCTAAGAAACCGTTATACCCTAAGGGGTCCGTTCTTATGTCCTCACCCAACGGTAAAGGAAGAGGTCCCTAGAAGGACTAGGTGATTCGCTTGGGTGTCGAGGACGGTACAGGGGACGACGTAAAGGACGTAACGTCTGTCCGACAAATGACGACTCGGTGGACCCTTCGGGGTTTCCCCCAATAAAATCTATTAGGTGACCCGGATTAGATTTATCATCTTCTGGTATTCTTGGCTCAATTTGAAAAGGACCTATTTCTTCTTTAAGACAGACACCTGTCGCCGAAGTCGGGTGTAGGTTCTAAAGACTTGACGGGAAGGGCTATCGCAGGATATCTATATCCTGAACATGTCGGTCTCTTGTTGACACATACGGTTAAGAAACATTATGTAAAGAATTATCTCTAGAGGAAGAAAGACCGGACAAGGAAACCAACTTCGGACTGACTTTGTCATCCGTACAGTGTCACATCCTAGATCGGAAGTCATAACGTCTGACGACCAAACAGTTTTTATGGTTCCTACCCGAACTGAAGTTACCGTCTTTCGACTTTATCAATTGATTTCTCGGTCTTTAATCCAATGTCGCGGTCTTTATGAAGCTCAGGTGTACTGACCGTGTAAGAGAGGGAGTACGGTAGTGGTATCCGTGTACCAGTCTGGATACCTCAGTCTACTCGTTCATCCTTGTCAACTTATGACTTGAAGTGACCCGACTCTTTTGGAATACGTAGGTTGGAAGGTATCTCCACGACAGAACGGTCTACTCGATCTTTATGAATTTTAGGGAAACGATTTCGAGAAAGAGACCCTCGACAATCCTGTCGGTAATGTTTATAAATGAAGGAGCTGTAGGGCAAAAAACTTAAATGTACCGATTTGTCGGGGGAAATATCTGCACGAAGAAACGTATACAATTGTGACTATACAGGTTAGTCAACGGGCTCACTGGAACCATAGAAAGATGGAGGAAGGTTACCAGGAACGTGAACAGAAGAGTCTAGGGTGATACACAACTGTAATGGTTGACTGAGTGTCTCCCGTTACCAAAAGGGGTAAATTACTTTCGGGTAGTTTCCGAAAACACTTTAATTATGACGGTAGGACCTGTCTTCCCAACACCGTCACACCCCTTTTATATGGAAGTACCAGGTCTTTCACCGTCTTATCTAAACACTCAGAGTCTAACCGGACCGTAATTCTAAGACCTTTGTCAATAAATCTCAGGTAGTATGTTGCATGTGGAAGATGAGCACTAAAGGGGAAGTCTTAGACACAAATGTTGTACGGTCAGAGAAACGATTTCAGAAACGTATGTAATTAAAGATATTAAGAATAATTTTTACATATTTGTGGAACTCTACCACTATAATGATAGAAGTATGATACCTACCTTTTAGTTCCGAGACTTGAAGTCGTTCACAGGTTGTAGTGTGTTGATCATTCTACACCCCGACCCCAGACCCGGGTCCGGACGGACTGGGGTTTAGAACACAGGAAGTGGTGTTAAGACATATGTCTCGGAACTAAGAGGTATACAAGAAAATTGTTACTCTATATAGATGATTTTCCGTTACACCTTAGTCTTTTAATAAAAATTGAGGTTCCGCCTAAAGGAGGACCTCAGGAAAGTTTAGACTACAGGAATGTAGTTAAAAAGTAAAGACCAGAGAGTAAAGTAAGTGATGTTCTGACATACTAACATACTACAGTCCAGATTAAAAAAATAAATAATAACAAATATAGTCAGGAAAGATTAAAGAGTAGGAGGTGAAGAAGGGGGTATAACGAATAAGTGATAGTGTGTTTAAGTTTTCTTTCATTCACTACAAAACTTAAAGTTTAGTACGTAGTCCTACTATTTACAAAATTAAATCTTTTTTTATACTAAAACAGTCACAAGAAAATCAACAATAAAATACGATTCTTTAGTGAAATATTAACATATCGTATAATATTCCATATAAATAAGATAAATTTCTTGTGAATGTATGTAAGAAAACATATCAAAAATATTGTCTAAATCCTTGAGTCATTCGATCTAGAACAATAAAAGTAGAACGTCTGGTTCTTTGACTTTGTATTTTAAATCTATTGAATACGTAAAGACCACTTTATCTAATCTACATTTATCTAAATGGATCATAACGGATGTTCCCGATTAAGTGACTTGAGTATCTTAACTTAAGTACCTTTGAATAATCTCTTTAGTTCAGTAAATTATGTTAGTGTGTTACTTTTCTTGTTTGTTTATTTTGTCGGGGACTTTCCTTTTACAATTGAAACATTAATTTCTTTAGACTAGAACCAATTTGGTCTAATATAACCGGGCTTTGACGGCATTAATTTAGTGTAGTAAACCGGAATTAAGAACCTAAAAAGACGTATGAAACACTCCCATCTATATTCACCTCTTGATTTGAATCATAGGCATACAAAAAGTTTTTCATCGGTCTTTCACAGTGGTCCATTTCTGTATAAGATTTTTAAGGGACATTCAACGTAAAGTAAGAAGTAAGAAGGGAGAGGGAAGGACGGATTACTTCGGAGTTGTGTAGTGTGTGAGTGTGTGTGTGTGTGTGTGTGTGTGTGCGTGTGTGTGTGTGTGTGTGTGTGTGTGTGTGTGTGTGTAGACGTAAGAGGTATTTATTGAGTCGACACTATGTTCGTGATTTCCTCTAATCTCATCGAGTAACTGAAGGAACCTACACGAGAGGAGAGGAGAACGGTAACTCAAAAGAAACGACTACTTTTCTTTTCTGTAAACAAAAAGGAGTTGGCGACGATGGTTGTCGAAAATGAAATTTTGTAGTGGTTCCTGTGGCTCCCAAATCCTGTTAATACATGTCAGTTCGTGGTGGACGTATTGAAGTCTAAAATTTTATCGTGGAAGGCACGTTAAAGATTGATGCTACGTCACGATTGCACCTGTGAAGACTTGGACACGACCCGAAGAACCTGGTATATCCTTATATACACCCGCGTAGGGACTCGTCCTTACACAGAAACACGTGAACACGAACAGTCGAAGGAATTATGACACACGTCTACCGTAATATCCCCAGAGTGTCGACGAATTTGAATTCCGCTGGGTGAGAGGATTCCGATGAAACTATTGTTTGAGGATTCGAAAGACTAAAACCTTTAATCTTTTTTCTCTCCGTCTTCGTCGGCAGGTTTTTCTACTTCTTTCTTTCTTTTCTTTCCTCAGTACCTTCCCTTTAGTGGTAACGAAGTTAGACTAGGCCTCTCGGTTGGAAAAAAAAAAAATTTTTTTTTTCCGGCAAGTTTGGGGTCTGGGTTGTTGGTTCTTTTTGAGGTTCTTTTGTTATCTATAAAAGTCGACTTTCACAAGGTCCAGGGAGACTGTTTCTCGGAGGGCTCCTAATGTTACGTCAGTTACAACGAAATTAATTTAGATTGCGACACACTTTACGTGAGGTTCTTTGAACCTACTTACTGCCCCGTTAAGTGCCTCGAGTGATTTCCCGCGGGTCGGGAACGGCCCCACAGTTCGGTGCTACCTAACCAATCACGTCCGTACAAATATCTGACGGAGCCCTTGGAACATAGACACACCATTACAGTCTCTATTACAATACTAAGCGACCTGGACTCCCCCGAAACTACTGTGCCAATTACTCTACAGGGTCTCTCGTAGGGTCGTCCAACACGAGTCTGGAGGGTGTAGTTTGCTCCGTCGGAACGGGGAGGTCTCGGCGACGGGAGGTTTAGGGAGTCGACCGGAAAAGAAGGGAATCCCAGAAAAGAGGGTGAGAAAAGAAAGAAAGAAAGAAAAAGTGAAGAATCAGTTGTAAGTGAAACAGACCGACAACTTTAAGTTTTCAACAATCAAAAATTAAACCGAAGAACAACTGGACTGTCACTTGTTTTCTAAAAAGACCTTAACACACTTTCCCTTTTTTTTTTTTTTTTTTTTTTTCTAGGGCCCCTTTCCTATTTCTTTCTTCGTTTTTCCTGAAGACCGGCTCTCTCCATTGTGTGTTTTTAGTGAGGTGAATTTTTTAGAAAAAGGAGGACACCTGAAACAACCAGTTTAAAACAGTATACCAGTCTCCGACACTATCCCTTTAACTTTAAAGTAAACGAAAGAAGTTTAGATTTCTTTTTTTTTAGTCTGAGTTAAACTATCTTTGACTTTTACACAATCGGTTTCGTTTGTGTATTTGTTTCTTAAAAACATACTAATATTCCCTGTGTCAGCATAAAACATTGTTAAAAAGAGGAATAATATCAGACACTCACCTTGTTTTCAGGAAGACCCTTAACTTCTTTCATTACCATCGACCATTTATTTGTACGAATCTTATATAGGTAGAGACGTTTTTCAGGGGTCTGTCCTTCACTGGTCTGTCATAATGGAGTAATTTCTCCTATACGTATCTTCCCCATTGTCTTGATATAGTTTATTGGAAAGGACTCTTTCTTTTAACAAAACAAATAAATTATGAAATTTCTGTAAGATTTTATCAACGGACAGATATACATCGGTTTATAAAGGAGGAACCCCTCTTTCGTCAAAAATAATTATAAAAAAGTATCTTGTTTCCCCTTAATACTGAGAGTGGAAACGTCAAGTATTTATATGAACGATACTAGGAAAAGAAAATAAAGATGTCTTTAGTAAAGTATCTTTTTTGTTGTTTAAAGAAAAAAGAATAAGAATTAATAAAATATTAATGATAACTTTATAAGAATTAAGAAGTAACGATTTCCCACTCACTTGATACATCCATCCTTCGGAGATACCATTCACTGTAAATAAATTTTTATATGAACGAAAACGGATTATCGTGATATTATTCCAACTTTAATCTAGTGTTTCTGTCTTCAAGGTGTGCACTAAACGAACCAACAAAGAGTTTTTCTTGTCTTTTCGTCGTTCTTCGATTAGATAAAATTTTATTCAGATCGAGGTTCTACCACACTGCTTCGTTAGAAACATGAGTAATTCCTAGTTAATCACAAAGGTGATTGACCTGAGAAAGGGTGGCAATATTTCCTGTCTTCTAGAGTCTATCGACCTACTCTTTACATGTGGAGACGACATACAACACTTGACATTGAAAGATCCATTCTGCCATAATAGATAGTGTTGTTTCGACTTCATACCCAATTTTTTTCTCGTTTGGTATTGATTAACTACCAACGAAATCATTTCTTTTATTAAAGTCTTTCTGATTTAAAAGGAATTTTCCCTCTCCCTTTTTAATTTAAATTCCCAGTAAAGGGAAAGGTCCCCTAGAAGGACTGGGTCCCGATCTTGGGTGAAGGAAGCAGAGGACGTAACGTCTACCTAAGAAATGGTGACTCGGTGACCCCTGTATGTAGTCTTCTCATTCTATAAATTATCTTCTCGACCTCCATTTCTACTACGAACGGATTGTATTTCTCGTCGAATAATCTTCCACAGACACTTCACACAAACGAATTATATATATAGATACAGTCCGAGTTCAGGGTCTGTACTCTGTTTGATAATTGTGGTCACACAAATTTGAATCGTGTCTCATAGTCTGTCATTAGTGAGTCCTGAGAAAGATAACGTTTACTGTCCTTCAGGTTGAGTTGAACCAAATTTGTTTGAAAAAATTTTCCTTTGTATAACCGAAGATAATCACTTTTCGGATTCCTCTCTGCCCGAAGGGAGCACCACGGGCACCATTTCTTGAGCAGACGGTTAAGTCCTCTACGTCCAAGTTAGGGACCCAACCCTTCTAGGGGACTTCTTCCCGTACCGTTGGGTGAGGTCATAAGATCGGACCTCTTAGTGGTACCTGTCTCCTCGGAACGTCCGACGTCAGTACCCCTGGATTCCTCAACCTGTGTTGACTTCGTTGTATCTACGTGTGTGCGAGCACTCTCTACACGGAAGTCCATCCCGACGTAAGACTAAAGTCTTGAACGAAAGGGGACGACATGAGACATATGGCATAACTAAAGTTCAAGGTATAGTGACACTCTATCGACGTCACAAGAGACGAAGTGTAAAAAAGTCCAAGTTCAGTTTATTCAGTCAGCCTGGACTCTCCGACAGACTGAAGTACCTTCTCGTTCACTGGTGTAAGTGAAGAAGGACGGCTTGAGGGAAGAGGAACAGGGGTCCGACAAGAAATAAGTTAGAAAGAAGATTCTGAAACGATGGTACGATGGTCCCGTCCTCGAAACTCGGTCCATCCTTTTACTCCAATGACTACTTCAGATTACTGGAGTTTCAATTTTTTGATTGTTATTTTCCACTGAGATGAACTGTAAAAAAGATCTTCATGTTTTGGGGATTATAGATTTTAAGTTACAAATAAAAGTGTATTAATCAATGTACAAAAGTTATACACCAAATTTAAAAAAAAAACTCGATTCAAAATTACTGCTATTAATGGTACCATACACACACACACACACACACACACACTACACTACACACTATACATTATGTCGACTGAACACTTGTTGTGTTCCCAATCCCCACGACTGGTAAGGGCGGGGGTACGTCGACTTTTAGGTACAAGACGATAGAGACGGAGTTTTTGTTTGACTATTTACTGAGTGGGTTCCCGTCCTTCTACTTTGTCAAACCTATCTTAGTTCTGAGTTTGGGATTAAGAAAACTAAGGTATAGGACACTAGAGATCAGTTTGTATTTGAAAAGGGGTATGAATGACTAGACATTTTATTTTTATGTCCACTTTATGATTAGCTTCTTTTGATATACATTAACCTGGACCTGGCGAATTTGGATGTAGTAACTTCCCAGTTGATATGATATATATAACTTACTACATATATGTGTGTGTGTATATATATTCACTTCACTTTCAACGAGTCAACACAGGTCGAGAAACACTAGGGTACCTAACATCGGGCGGTCCGAGGAAACAGGTACGTTAAGAGGTCCGTTCTTATGACCTCGCCCATCAACAAGTGAAGAGGTCCCCTAGAAGAGTTGGGTCCCTAGCTTGGGTACCGAGGGTGTAACGTCCGTCTAAGAAATGGTAGACTCCGTGGTCCCTTTGGGTTTTTATGACCTCACCCATCGGATAGGGAGGAGATCGTCTAAAAGGGGTGGATCCTTAACTTGGCCCCAGAGGACGTAACGTCCACCTAAGAAATGGTCGACTCGATGGTCCCTTCAGGTATATATATATATTTATAAATGAGTTATATTGTATAAATATACTTTCTAATAAATTTAAAATAAGTAATATAGTTAACAAATAGATAGGTTACAAGTGTTTCGTGGGTAGCACATGGTCTGTATGTCGTCACTTGTTTCCGTCCAGCTATGGGAAGACAGTACCTCAAATATAAAGTCATTCAACTTTCGTTTGGTAAAGAAATATGAAACTCCTACTGCAGACAATCTTTTCTCCTCGGGTAATAGGTGGGTAATAGGTGAGTTGGAACCAAATCACAATGTTGGACGTCGTTGTACTAACCCTAGTGTCCCCGGTATCAGTCACCGGCATCTATCACAGTGAACCTGTCACTGTTCTCCCTACGTCACTAAACCGGACACACAAAGAGTAGTCGTAATGAAACGCGAAACTTAGTTTAGAACTGTACCTAACAGCCGGAGGAAAGTTGTAGTTTTTCCATTACATACGAAGTCAAAATAACTTTGGACCCGACAACCCGTCCATTTACTAATGATGGAAACCGATCTCCCACTGACTCACTGTTACTCACTGTCACTTTAACGGAGGGCGACCTGACACATAACGTGTCTTTCGGTACCTCAAAAGACGGTGGAGAGAGAGAGAGAGAGAGAGCATACGTAGGTATAAATATGTGTGTACGACAGGGAAACACGGAAGAAGGTCGTAAAAAATTACCCTACTGAACCTTGAAGTTCGTTTTTACCGAATATCTCAGGTAGGGACCGTCACGAAAAGAGAATTTAAATTCACTAATGATCTTAAAGGAATAACCTGAAAGAAAATCAAATGTATACAAAATTTTTTTATCCAAAAAAATTACGAAAATAAAATAAACTCCTATATCAACTAATTACTATATCACCATCTAAGTCCACATACCGTTTCCCTAAGCCAATATGTACATGTGTATAGATACGGAAAAGTTCAGGAAAGGGGTTATGACTCGTCTCAAGGGACGTAGTATGTCATTCCGGAACAACCAATAGGTAAAATTTATATCTCCACATATTTACAGTTAGGGTGAAAGTTGGTAAAATGGGTACCGAAACTTTATCCGGTTCAGTGGAACTATAAAGATTGAGTTCTAATGTATGACGATATCAAAACTAGTGAAGTAAGGGGACTATTTTTATTTATTTTGAGAAGTTTTAGAAGGACACTAGAGTATCTAAGGAATCCACAATTTCTGAGACATACAATTTCTGAGTCTTACGTCAGAAGAGAAGATCACTTTAGAGGGACGAAGGGGCTCAGGACGCACCGTCAATCAGTACGTAGAGACGACAACGAGTGTGACAATCACGGTTGTCCTTCGGGGAAGAACTAACAGTAGACGGTCTTACTGGGTCGATACCGGTAGAATACAGACCGGAATTCGGAGAGTTTATCTGTGTTTTGGTTAGTAGAATAAACTAAGTCAGACAATTATATGAAGTAAAAGGGAATTTTAACAAAAGAAGTTTGTTTTCGAGAGTGAACATAAAAATAAGAAAATTATTATGCCGTAAAAATTTCAAATGAAAAAGGATAAAAATAAATAAACAAATAAAAAAGGTACGAAGTTTCGTACATACTGGAAACAAGGGTCTGTTCACTACCTTAGACGTCGGGGACGTCACCTTCGAACTTCAGGATTGGTGACCTGGAGATCCCCTTCAGGGGAGTTTGGAACTAAAATTGTTATTTACGACCTCTCCTACGTCTCTCTTCCCTTGGGAGGATGTGACAACCACCCACCCTTATATTTGACTAGATCGGTAATACCCCTTACGATACCTCTAAAGAATCTTTTGATTATTATTTAGATGGTATACTGAGTCGTTGGGGTGGTGACCCGTATATGGGACTCTTTTGATTAGTTTTTTCTATGTATATGGGATTACAAGTATCGTCGTGATAAAAGTTGTCGGTCCTGTACCTCCGTTGGATCTACAGGTTACTGTCTCCTTACCTACTTTTTCATCACCATGTTTATATGTTTCCTTATAATGAGTCGGTATTTTTCCAGTCTAAACTTAGTCAAGATCACTCCACCCACTTGGATCTCGGACAATATGGCTCACTTCATTCAGTCTTCCTCTTTTTGTTCACATCATATAATTGTGTGTGTATATATTTTAGGTCTTTTTAATGTAATTACTTGGATAAACGTTCCTTCCTTACCTCTGAGCCTACATCTCTTACCTAAACTCCTGTGTCTTCCCTTCCTTCTCTGACCCTGTTTACCTCTTTTAAGCGTAGTCAACATTCTACCTCTCGACTACTCTCCAACGACACATCGTATCCGTCTGGTCAGACTACGAGACACTACTGGACCTCCCAACCACACACTCCTTCCTTCCATCCGATCCCTCCCCCCGCTATATACATATTAATACCGACTAAGCGTAACAACATACGGTCTTTGGTTATGTTGTAACATTTGTACCATTTTTTTTAAAATTCAATTTTTTATCTTTTTTTTTTGTGGGTGGAATAAAACCTTAAGGTCCAAAAAAAAAAATGTAAAAATACAGTAATCACAGTGAGTCAATTACGATTGTGCATTTTAGTTCAGATCAGAGTAAGAATCTAGGTTATTACTAAAGACCATTACTAAAACTGTCCTTTCTCAAAGTAACAAACTTACCATAACATATCAGGTTGGGTTTGTCTTACTCGTTTTATACCCTTCGGATTAACGGTAATACCAGTACTTGAACACTTTGTTTTTTATTCATCATTCAACTCAGAGGAATTCCTTTCTTATTCCTAGAGACTGTAGTGAAACGACTGTTTCCAGACATCTCAGTTTCGATACCAGAAAGGTCATCAGTACCTACCTACACTTTCAACCTAGTATTTCTTCCGACTCGTGGCTTCTTAATTACGAAAACTTAACACCACGACCTCTTTTGAGAACTCTCAGGGAATCTGACGTTCCTCTAGTTTGATCAGTTAGGATTTTCTTTAGTTGGACTTATAAGTAACCTTCTTGACTACAATTTCGACTTCGAGGTCATGAAACCGGTGGACTTCGTTTTTCGGCTGAGTGACCTTTTCTGGTACTATGACCCTTTCTGACTTCCCCTTTCTTCTTCTCTCGTCGTCTCCTACTCTACCAATCTATCGTAGTGACTGAGTTACCTGTACTGAAACTCGTTTGAGTCTCTCCATCATTTCTGTCCCTTCGAACCTAACGACGTCAGGTACCCCAACGTTTCTCAACCTGTACTGACTCACGGACTTGTTGTTGTCGTAGTTCCCCTTGACTTAAATCTAGTAACAGGTCTTTGGACATATCAAGTCAAATCAAGTCAAGTCAGTGAGTCAGTACAGGCTGAGAAACGTTGGGGTACTTGACGTCGTGCGGTTCGGAGGGACAGATAGTGGTTGAGGGTCTCAGGTGGGTTTGGGTGTTGGTAACTCAGTCACTACGGTAGATTGGTAGAGTAGGAAAACAGGACGGGGGTTAGGGAGGGTCGTAGTCTCAGAAAAGGTTACTCAGTTGAGAAGCGTACTCCACCGGTTTCATAACCTCAAATTCGAAGTTGTAGTCAGGAAGGTTACTTGTGGGTCCTGACTAGAGGAAAGCCTACCTGACCAACCTAGAGGAACGTCAGGTTCCCTGAGAGTTCTCAGAAGAGGTTGTGGTGTCAAGTTTTCGTAGTTAAGAAGCCACGAGTCGGAAGAAGTGTCAGGTTGAGAGTGTAGGTATGTACTGGTGACCTTTTTGGTATCGGAACTGATCCACCTGGAAACAACCGTTTCATTACAGAGACGAAAACTTATACGATAGATCCAACCAGTATTGAAAGGAAGGTTCCTCATTCGTAGAAAATTAAAGTACCGACATTAGTGGTAGACGTCAATAAAACCTCGGGTCTTTTTATTTCAGTCGGTGATAAAGGTGACAAAGGGGTAGATAAACGGTACTTCACTACCCTGACCTACGGTACTAGAATCAAAAGACTTACAACTCGAAATTCGGTTGAAAAAGTGAGAGGAGAAAGTGAAAGTAGTTCTCCGAGAAATTTGTACATATCTCTGACCGATAAAGAGACTTAAGAGACTCGTACACCATCGAGATCTCTCGAACTGTGTACCCACTATGTGTTATTTATGAACGACAGGCTAAATGTTACCTGAAGGGACCACCGAGTCTACTATTTCTTAGACGGACCATATACCCTTTGGACCCAAGTTAGGAACCCAGTCCTTCTAGGAGACCTCTTCTCTTACTGTTGGGTGAAGTCATAAGAATGGACCTCTTAAGGTACCTGTCTCCTCGGACCGTCTGATGTTAGACACCCTAGTGTTTCTCAGTCTGTCCTGACTCACTGATTGTGAAACTGAAAGTACCTTTGATTTCCTGGTATCACATTCGGAATCTTCACTCTTTTTGTCTTTCTTGAGTACTGTTTTAAACTTCCCTTGTAACGTCTTTTTATGGAACGGATGGAGGTTAAGGTGGACTCAATAGAGGAATTTTTGTAAGATGGAGGAAAAGAAAAAATAAAAAGTGTCGAGGATCGTACTCCAAATAGTCGGTTCATGTACCCTTTCATAGATTACTATAGAGTCACCATTTCTTGGATGGACGGTCACGTCCTGTACATTCTCTGTGTCCAAGTCAGGGACCCAGCCCTTCTAGGGGACCTCTTCCTTTACCGTTGGGTAGGGTCATAAGAACGGACCTTTTAGGGTCCCTGTCTCCTCGGACCGAGGGATGTCAGGTACCGTAGTGTTTGTCGACCTGTGTTGACTTGTACCACATCGTCGTCGTCGTAGATTATAGAAGTCATCATAGTGGTAAAGATTCCGAGTTCTTGACATTCACGGAATCGACCCATCAATACTAAACACGTACAGACACACACACAATCAACGAGTCAGCACAGGCTGAGAAACTCTGGGGTGTCTGACATCGGGTGGTCTGAAGAGATAGGGACCTTAAGAGGTCCGTTCTTATGATCTCACCTAACGGTAAGGGAGGAGGTCTCCTTGAAGGGTTGGGTCCCTAACTCGGGACCAGAGGACGCAACGTCCGTCTAAGAAATGGTAAACTCGATGTCCGTACAGAAGTCTCACACAGTATTTACAGACCTAAATACCTATATATAAAGAAACTCAAAATCCTTTCCAACGTAGGAGTTCACACGGGGTAACTATCAGATCATCGAAACTCTTCAGATTATAAAATCTGATAGTAGTCCATTGAGGAATCACCCCTCCTCCTTCACCATAAATGTTGTCACTGACTTGCGTCTCGGAGGGGGAGGGGACGTTCTTATTCCATAATTATCTTCTCTCTGTGGAACACTCCTCACTTCTTCCCTCCTATCCTTGAGAGTCTTCCCGACGAGACAGACCATCTACACCTTTCGGTGTCACCACCTCCCCTGGGGTCACGTATCGAGACGAAAAAAAGGTAGATAACGAGGTGTAAGGGGAGGGAGGAGGACGGAGATCGGTTCATCGTGTACCCTTTTTAGAGAAACTTGTCGAAAAGAGAGACGAGGAGAAGTGAGAAGGAACTGATGGGAAACGAACGAGTCGCGGGACCCTCCGGTCGGGGGCCACCGGTAGGGTGACTTCTCGTACCCGTCGTTGGTCTTCTCCTTTCTCTCACTCCAGACCCTTAACCGACGAGAGGACCAGAGTGAGACCCGACAACAACTCCCACCTGGAACTGGCTTCGAGGTATCAGGGATGCCTGAGGTATCTGTGACCAGAAGGACAAAAGGAAGGGAGAGAGAGAAAAAGGGAGGAAAAGAAGAGTATTCACGAAGGACGGGAACGGAGGGCCCTGACCCCTACAGAACGGAAGGTGTGAGTCCTATACATAGGACCTTATCTGGTAATAAGGAATACCAAAGGGTTTAGGAAGTATGGAAACATTTATCATATAGACGATTCAGCGAAGTCAGTACAGGCTGAGACGTTGGAGTGCCTGACGGTCCTCAGGTGATCCGAGGAGACAGGTACCTTAAGAGGTCGGTCCTTATGGTCTTACCCAACGGTAAAGGAGGAGATCCCATAAAAGAGCTGGGTCCTTAGCTTGGACACAGAACATGAAGACGTAACCGTCTTCCTAAGAAATGACGATTGCGGTGGACCCTTCGGGAAAACATTTATCCGGAAAATACTTTGAGTATAACTTAATAGGTCAGACTCATACGGTATACAAAAGACGACCCTAGGACTGATTGAGTTGAAGAATAAAATATCCACCACTAAATCAGTGATTCAGTACAGACTGAGAACGTTGTGGTACCTGACATAGGACGGTCCGAGGAGACTGGTACCCTAAAAGGTCCGTTCTTATGACCTCACCTAACTTAAAGGAAGAGGTCCTCTAGAAGGGCTGGGTTATTAACTTGGACCCAGACGACGTGACGTTCATCCAAAACACACACACACACACAAAAATTGGTTGACTCGATGGTGTCTTAAGGGAATAAAATATGTCCCACTCGGTAGTAGAAAAAAAAAAAAAAAAAATGGAAAAACTGGTGTAGTGTGTCATACACCCTAGAATCAAGACACTCATTCCTAGTGTGGACACGGGGAACTTCACCTTCATACCTCAGAATTGACGACCTGGTACTCCGTTCAGGGGTCCCGTTGAGTAGACTGTAGTGTACGTAAGGGTTTTTCCATTTATAAACTAAACCCTCCATGGGTGACGTCACACGAACGGACTTCTAAGACACCTGTCTCTTCAGACTACGTGATGTAAGAAACCCTAGTGTTTCTCAGACTGTACTGACTCGTTGATTGTGAAAGTGAAAGGAGTATACTTGTAAAATAATACTTTGTAGTCCCTAAAAAACCATCGATAGTCCATTTGTAAAAGTCTTCTGGATAACTTGACCGGATACCTTAGGAAATATTTTAAGGTTAAGGTACTCCAGGGTAATTAGTACGAAAAATACATCCCTCCTTCTTTACCAAAAGAAGAATGAAAAATAGTTTGATAATAATTTATAAATAGAGGTTTATGTATAGTCTAAAGAAAAAAGAAGTTACGGATAATTTCTGAGATTCAGTACAAAATATTTCCTCTGGATACTTCTCAATTCTGTAATGAGAAGTCGGACGGACCGAGTAGGTGTAAACTTTCTTTATTTAATCTAACATGGTTAATTTACTAAAATTATTTGAGTAACAAAAGTTACGTCTCACGATACACTGAAAACCTCGTCTCTTCCTATATTTAAGGGAAAGAGATCGTCTTGAGTGACGATGTTCGTTATACAAGACGAGGGTCGTTTTCTGGTCCCTTCCTCCCTCCCCCTAACAATCCATCGTCTCGGAAAATTATACTTCCTTTGTTTTCGAGTACTAAACAGTCTTGTGTCCATATGTCTGGGTTCACCGGTCTGGTCGACTGTAGACCCGAGTTCGGGTCTCATGTTTTCTAGTTTTGGTTCTCTTTTAGTGATAATGTCCTGAGTTGAAAAGTAAGACTAGACAACTGTAATGTAAAAAACAGGGGTCATTGTTTTATCTAACCCGTTTGACAGACTTACGGGTCAACTACGAATTTTATGGATTGGGGTAGGTTTAGGATATTCTTGTAGAGGTTTTGACACTTTCAGACTGTTACCCACTTCAGTTGTCGGTTCTCGTTCCTAAACCTCAAAGGAAGGGACCACGGAGTTACTCACTTCTTAGGTGGACGTCATGGCTTCTGGGCACAGGCTAGGGACCCAGTCCTCCTAGGGGACCTCCCCTCCTACCGATAGGGGAGGTCACAAGAACGGACCCTTTAGAGTACCTCCCTCCTCGGACGGTCCGATATCAGGTACCCCAGCGTTTTCGGTCGGTGATGACTCGTTTATTGTGTAAGTGAAAAAACTTCGGACTTCTTTCGTTTTTCGTACAGTCGGTTCCAGGTTCACATCCAGGGCCATCTCCGCGACGCAGTGAGAGGTCGAAACGGGTCCAATCCCCAAGTCTAGACATGGTGAGTGAAATCTTCTCGAAATGAGACCAGGTGCGACAACACGTTACTAAATGTGGGTCTTTAAGACCTATCTGTGATAGGTCTAAGTTCATGACTGTAATAAGTGGAGACGCACTGGAATCCGGTCAGTGAACTGAAGAACAAAGAGTCAAAGTCATACAGAGTCCCCTCACACATTAAAGGAACCAAGACAGAACGTTTCTAAACTTTACCACCTGGTCACAATGTCGAACCAATGTCAAGTCAAAATAAACCGTTCGTTTCCTACCATGTAAGAGTTCCATACTCCCGTCCGACTGGGTTTTTCTCTCCGAGTTAGAACCGAGGAGAAAAATATGCAAAACAGAGGAGGGGGACTCGAACGGAATGTATTTAGCCCGATGGATCCTCCCGACAAACAAAGTGTACTCCAAGAGCGAGTCCAGGAGTCTAAAAGAAAACAAGGTAAAAGAGTCCGAAAAAGGAAAGAAACAGAAAAACGGTGGTGGTAAAACCTGAGAAAAAAGGATAAGATTGATGGATCGAAAAGGACGAGTCCTCTACCCTCCGGGTTAAGAAACCCTCATCCCCACAACTCCAGAGATCGATGAAGGACGACTCGACCCTGTCACTTCCCGTAACCCGGAGGGGGAGAACGACAAGAGTTCGGAGTCTCAGGAATGTGACCACAGGTAGATTCCCACTCACTATAAAAGGTACCAGCCCACATCAAAACATATAAGAAGGACTTGACCGTGACGTACAATATCGAACAACTGGAGTCGTCTCTGTTTTACCCAATCTGTTAACTATTATGTACCCCTTTAGTATTCGTCGTAGTTATACCACTATTGTCCCTAATCATCCCCGTACTCGGTCGAGATTCAGTGGAAGCGTTCTTCCTAAGGGGTTCCTCTCTCACATCGGTGGTAGTCTTGAGAGGTCGAGCAAGCAACTCTAGGACATCATAGACTTACAAAAAGAATTTCTGACACTCTGAAAAAACAGAATGTATACGGTTTCTTACAGAGTGTTACGGTTTCTTACGAGTTTAATGGTGTGTTAATGTGAGTAGAGTGTGTGAACGTTTCATCACGAGTTTTAAGAGGTTCGGTCCGAAGTCGTTACGTACTTGGCACTTGAAGGTCTACGAGTTCGACCAAAATCTTTTCTGTCTCCTTACTCTCTAGTTTAACGGTTGTAGACAACCTAGTATCTTTTTCGTTCTCTCAAGGTTTTTTTGTAGATGAAGACGAAATAACTACTACGGTTTCGAAAACTGACACACCTAGTGTTATTTGACCTTTTAAGACTTTCTTTACCCTTATGGTCTGGTGGACTGAACGGAAGACTCTTTAAGCATACGTCTAGTCCTTCGTAGTCAATCTTGACCTGTACCTTGTTGTCTGACCAAGGTTTGGTCTTTTCCTCCTACAATTTCGACATATAACAGTGGGACGAATAAATTTAATATACGTCTCATGTAGTACTCTTTGTGAGTCGACCTACTTCGTGTTCGACCTTAGTTAAAACGACCCTCTTTATAGTTATTGGAGTCTATACGTCTACTGTGGTGGGAATACCGTCTTTCACTTCTTCTTAATCTTTCGGGGAACTACCTTCACTTTCTCCTCTCACTTTTAAATCGAATTTTGAGTTGTAAGTCTTTTGATTCTAGTACCGTAGACCAGGGTAGTGAAGTGCCGTTTGTCTACCCCTTTGTTAACTTTGTCACTCTCTGAAATAGAAAACCCCGAGGTTTTAGTGACGTCTACCACTAACATCGGTACTTTAATTTTCTGCGAATGAAGAACCTTCTTTTCAATACTGGTTGGATCCGTCGTATAAGTTTTCTTCTGTGTAATGAAACGGTTGTTTCTAGACAGATATGTTTCGATACCAAAAAGGTCATCAGTATACAACCTCGTCTGAGTACTCTCAGGGAATCTGACGTTCCTCTAGGTTGGTCAGGTAGGATTTCCTTTAGTCAGGACTTTTAAGTAACCTTCCTAACTACGATTTCGACTTTGAGGTTATGAAATCGGTGGACTACACTTCTCACCTGAGTAAACTTTTCTGGGACTACGACCCTTTCCAACTTCCGCCCTCCTCTTCCCCTGCTGTCTCCTACTCTACCAATCTACCGTAGTGGCTGAGTAACCCGTACTAAGACTCATTTGAGACCCTCAACAACTACCTGTCCCTCCGGACCGCACGACGTCAGGTACCCCAACGTCTCTCAGCCTGTGTTGACTCACTGACCTGACCTGACTTGACTTGACTACACGAGTCAATCGTTACACTTTACTTTTATAGAGGACGGTACAATTATTTCTTCTTTGCAGTGTCGGTAGTCGCTAAAGACCGAAGGTTTACACTTACTCCCGAGGGTGTTGAAACTAGGTCTTCTACGACGGTGAAGGGTACCACTAACGACTCCTCGACCCTCTTACGTTCCATCCACTTGCACCTTTATCTTAACCGGGGTCTATCGACTCCACGTATACTTTTCTTCCGTAATTCATACGGGTCTCCGAACGTAGAAGGGTATGTATCTTACGATTTAAGGAATTGAACTATGGACTAGTAACTACAAGGGGAACGGACGAGGGAAACAACGTTTGAACATATATCGGACTAAAGAGGGGATGGAGGAATCTCGTCAAAGGAGTCTCGATGATTGTGGACAGAGGACCCGACCCTCAGGATCTGTAAAGGATGGTTTATTTTATTGAGGTGAAAGTCCAACACCGATACGAAAAAGTCAGCTGTCGTTATTCCGTGATAACCAACTTTTAGAACTACCATTGACATAAAAGAAAAGAAGCTCTCCGTTACGAGACGAGTGGAGGACCAGAAAGCCCCACTCTTTTTTTTCTCCTGTAACATTCTCTCTACACACACTCTCGTTAAAGGGTTATGTCGTCAAAGACGTCGGACGCAGAATAAGAAAAACGGAAAAACCGTGTAAACGAAAACCGTTCAGTATATAAATGGTAGACAAAAATTTTATTCGTAAAGATTTATCGTATGATATGATATGCACACCTTAACAACAACAAGTCAGTAAGTCAACACAGTTTGAGAAACGCTGGGGTACCTGATGTTGTGTGGTCCGAAGGGACAGAAAGTGACAGAGTGTCAAACGAGTTTGAGTACAGGTAACTCAGCTACTACGGTAGATTGGTAGAGTAGGAGACAGTGGGAGAAGAGGAGGACGGGAGGTAGAAAGGGTCGTAGTCCCAGAAAGGGTTACTCAGTCGAGAAGCGTAGTCCACCGGTTTCATGACCTCGAAGTCGAAATCGTAGTCAGGAAGGTCGCATATAAGTATACCTTATGTTATTCACTTTTGAACTCGGAGTTTTAAAACTTGACATTCAAAATCTAGTAAACGAATTTTCTACCTGATGTATACTGAAATAAAGGTAGTAGGCGTGAGAGTCGGTACTGTCCGAAACGATTATTCTCACGACGTTAGTAAGTACATCAGAACCGATGTTGAAGTCTTGGACAAAGTAGTGTCGTGTGGTCCATTGACGAAGAGGACTCGTTATTCCATTTTCGATTGCCTGTTTTATATGGTACAAGGAGTTTTCTAGTGTGTAGGAGTATAATTGTCTCAATCTGGGTCGTGAGTCATAAAAGTCCATTTTCCCTAAGTGTAAATGTTGTACTTTTACACGAATTTTTGTTTAAAGTACTCTAAGAAGTTTCTATAAAAATCGAAGGTCTTACTTAACGTATTTCTTTGTTTGAAAATCAATATAGAGTATACTTCAAACTAAACCCGGAAAAAGAGATGTCTTTAGACACCTGACCGAATTGTTAGATATTAAATGAATGAAGTATGGGGTAAAATCGAAAGTACTTTTTAGTCGGTATAGGGATTGTTAGATATCTTTCTAAACAAGTCACAGTCTTAACTGACTACTCGGTCTCTGTAAAAACAGAAGTCCCAACTATTACCATTGTGAGTCCTTTTATTAAAAACGGGAACTGTACGAGGGACTTGAAGGGACGGGACGGTATCCCGAAGACCCTCTCTAAGGGAGTGGAGGAAGGAGTCGTTCAAGGTGGGTCCCGTGAAGTTAAAAGTGAACCGATGAGCCTTTCTAGATCGTTCACAATACAGACGAGAACGAAGTCCCAAGTCTAAGTCCCTTACAAAGGAATTAATCGTCTACTGTAGTTAGACTTTATTTAGATTGTCTGAGAAACCGTTCTTTTGGTCGGTCATAGTCGTTCCTCTTTATAATCTTCCAACACATCAGTAGTCTACAATACATCCTTTACTGAGACTCTCGACCTCTCTTTCCATCTATGACGGAATATCCTACGTTAGAGGAACCAGGAGGGACACTTGTTCCCGAAGTGAAGGAGGAAGGAGAGCGTTATGGTATAAATTACATCTTACTCAATACCCTCTCTCTCTACCATCTTTCTCTCATCTTTTGGTGGAGAAGGGAAAAAAAGGTTCTGTCACACAGTGTAAGTCAAACTAAGGGTAAACCTCTATGAAGTCAACGTGATTACGGTGAGAGGGGACGGGGTGGAAGGTCTGACCACACATGTGTATTTGGTCGAGACAACTCAGAGAGATATTTCTGATCTTTCATAAAAGGTTTATGAGGATTGTCAAAAAGAATCTTGTAGTTTCGATGTCACCGTATTCCTGATATACTACTAAGTTTCGTTTTTCTGGACGGTATAGAGCGGGGGGAGGAATAACTCTGTCAACAATTGTTTTCCTTGTTAAACTGACAGGTAAACGATTCGAACCGTGACAAGTTCCTGGATGGCTTCTTTCTGGAGGAAACTGAAAAGTACGAAACATGTACTCTTCTACGATTAACGAATTCTTGGTTGACAATCTCCTTTTTTATTCTTTTTTCAATCTTTCCGATTGTTACTCCCTCCTCTTTTTGATGTATAATAAAGTCAAACGGGAGACATCCGTACTCTTATTTCTCCCGTGAAGTTTCGAATATGTCTCAAATAAAGTAATGCTTATTACGATTTCTACAATTTCAGCCAAGGGTTTGTAAAGACGAGGTTTCCGAAAGACACCCGAGGCACAAGACTTTTTATTGGACCTTTTGATGGAAATAATTTTTAGTCAAATCAAACAGGGTACAAATATATTTGTTGGTAGGATCTTTATACTTTAAAGGTGATCCAAAACTCCTATTATGGTTATCAGAGACAACAACAAGTCAAAAATTCAGTTTGCGTTGAGAAACGTTGAGGTACCTGACATCGTGTGGTCCGGAGGGACAGGAAGTGGTAGAGGACTCAAACGAGTTTGAGTACAGGTAACTCAACCACTACGGTAGGTTGGTAGAGTAGGAGACGACGGGGGAAGAGGAAATGGAGGTTAGAAAGGGTCGTAGTAACAGAAGAGGTTACTCAGCCGAGAAGGGCAGTCCACCGGTTTCATAACCTCGAAGTCGAAGTCCCAGTCAGGAAGGTTACTTATAAGTCCCAACTAAAGGAAATCCTAACTGACCAAACTATAGGAACTTCAGGTTCCCTGAGAGTTCTCAGATGAAGTCGTGGTGTTAAGTTTTCGTGAGTTGGAAGAAATATTAGGTTGAGAGTAGAAGTATGTACTGATGACCTTTTTGGTATCGAAACTGATATGTCTGGAAACAGTCGTTTTTACTACAGAGACTAAAAATTATACGACAGATCCAAACAGTTTCGAAAAGAAGATTCCTCGTTCGTAGAAAATTAAAGTACTGGTAGGTGTCACTAAAATTTCGGGTTCTTTTATTTTAGACCTACGGACAAAAATCAAGATACCATACTTCCTCTAACTCTGATTTCAAACTTTTGATAACTATCTCAGATCGGAGAAGGAAAATTTCCACTTATTCAACCTGTTCATTTTAGTCTTGTAAAATGGACTTGTAAACCGATTCTAACCTTTTCAACCAACCATAACAATCCATCAATCTTATCCTTTGTCCTCAGTTTTACCACCACCTATTTTCTGTTCCTTCCCTTTTTGGACCCTTTTATCTTGTTTCCTTCCAGGTTCCTGGTGTCACTTCTGGAGTCCATTTTGTTTGTCGTGAGGACCGATCGGGTCAAATGTGTCCCATCCGGGTCCCCCCTCCTCTTTTATACATCTTTCTCCTCGGTTTCCCGGCCCCCAGAGAGGGAAAGAGAAGGTGCCCGACCGCCCGAGGGGGAGAGAGAAGAGAAACGTAGGAACCTAGCCGTACGGGAGTGTGGAGTTCCTACATAAAAGGACGATAAGAGATTTATTTAACTCGACATTGTGCCTCGACATTGTGACTAGACAGATTCTCGATATTGTGCCAGACAGGTTCTCGATACTGTACGACTCCCGAGATTGCAGACAACGAAGTTTAAAAACAACTCTGTCTTGCCTCCTCTTATGTGAACGGACTGTCATAGTTCCATTCTGCTCCTATGTTCAGAAGACAGACTTATAAAATAAGGGTTTTATATAGTCAGACTAGTTGTAGTTTAGGAAGATACTCGGTACGTTTATTAATTCTTCACTTCAACGATCAAATTTTCTTTTTGTCCCGTCCCTGAACAGACCACCAGGTCACCGAGCCTGGGGTATAAGGGTTACGACGACGACGACGATTCAGCGAAGTCATCACAAACTGAGACCCGCTGGGGTATCTGTCGTCGGGTGGTCCGAGGAGTCAGGTACCCTAAAAGGTCCGTTCTCACGACCTCACCCCACGGTAACGGAAGAGGCTAAGGGTTACGCCCCTCGGGTCAAAGTCAGGGACCAGTCCCTTGATCTAGGACGTACGGTGTCGATTCTGGGTCGTGTCGGTTTATTTATTTAATTAATTTTATAAAATTTTTTCTATTTTTGTCTTGGTGTCCGAACCACTACTTATTACTTACCGTGAGTCGGAGTCATAATTTCTCTGTTATCCCGTTTCTGTCCTGATACCGTTTTGATTCCCACACAAAATCGATTTGTCTCGGGATGAAACGAAGTCGATTACCCTCAGTGCTACCATCCACTTAAATTGTAATGGTTTAGAAGTACGAAAAACGGGTTCTTTTCGATCCTTGCGTTCAAAATATACGTTAAAAGGTTACGACTTTACAACGGTTAACTAAGTTTATAAAGTTTTTATGGTAAACCCGGTTGTAAAACTCTCGTTTTGTTTTATGTGGACACTCGACGATTAAGCACCGACGAACATTTTCATTAGTTATCGACTTGTACACAAATGACTATTTTAAATGGTTTGAGGATAATAGTTAAGTAGGTAGATAGGAGGACAAATGGGTACACTATTTTTATGAACTCAAAGATACACCCACTTTGTGTCCTGACCTACAACACCCTTCATGATTTACCCTGACCTTACACTCCTCACATCAAACCCAAACCTTACCGACAGTTCCCTGTAACTCATTCTTTCTTGAACAAGAGTCGGACCAATATAGAGTCTTAGTGCACTCAGATCGGGTACTATTACGACTGAGTCAACAAGACTTCATGTCAGTCGTCAATTATTCTTTCTTTTTTTAAACACAAAACCAACCTTCTATTAAAAAATTTTTGAAAAATAAAATATAACCTCATATCGACTAATTGTTACAACACTATCAAAGTCCGTCTGTCGTTTCACTGAGTCGGTATGTGTATGTACATAGGTAAGAGGGGGTTCAGGGGAAGGATAGGTTCAACGGTGTACTGTAACTCGTCTCAAGGGACGATCTCTTGTCATCCAGGAACAATCAATAGGTAAAATTTATGTCGTCACACATGTACAGTTAGGGTTTGAGGGATTGATAGGGAAGAGGGGTGGGAAGAAGGGACCATTGATATTTAAGTAAGAGGTTTAGATTCTCAGACAAACATTTATTCAAGTAAACATAATAAACAAAAATATGAGACGTATAACTCATCGTCGGTTACAGTCTGTTACACTTAAGGAACACTTCAGTTATACATACTATAGTACTGAAGGTCGTCGGGGTCTTATTTTCTCGACTTCAAATCACACCTGTACCTCCTTCCATCTACTCTCTGGAGTGACCCGAACTTCTGATCCACTAGTATCGGCTTTACTTACCGGTGACCCAGATCCGACCCAACCACTAACTGACCGACCGTCTATACGTCATACACTCGGAACTTTGTTTTTAAGAATTAGACATTTGAAACATGAATGACACAAAGTCCTCTTTGTCTTCGATCTCAGAAATAAAAGGATCCAGGTATAGTCTGACTGATTACTAAGAACTCCTTTAACAAACGATGTGTGGTGAAAGGAATAAAAAATTTAACAGTCGATGTTTAACCGTGAACGGTAGACGCAGATGTTCCTAATTCAGTACACGACAACGTCGACGACTAAAAGTTGTGGAGACTTTCCTTAAGTCCCGTCTCTCGTCTTTACTCCGGGAGACACGACCCTCACCCCAGTGGACTGTTCTGACCAGAAGTCTATCGATCTATAAAAATCCTCAGCCAAAATACTCGGGTTAAGGACATACAGGAGTATAGATCTCTTTGTGATTTTAGGAAGGACCACTGCTGACAAGGAGTACTGATCGTCTTTTGAAGTACTCTGATCGTCTTGCGAAGACTTTTTTATACACGAACTAAAGTACAAGAGAGGGAAATGGTTTTAGTGTGTTTATGACTAGGGACGAGAGATGGAGAAGCCTCGTCAAAGACTTAATAGGTCCTACGAGAGGGAGTCCGACGTCGGGGTTTATTTTGAATGGACACCCTCCTCTTCCCTCACTGTCTCCTACTCTACCTATCGTAGTGGTTGAGTTATCAGTACTCAAACTCGTTTGAGGCCCTCTAGCACTTCCTGTCCCTTCGGACCACAGGTACCCCAACGTTTCTCATTTTGTGCTGAATCGTTGATTTGTTATTGTTGTTTTAAATTGAACGTCGAAGGTACAACACGGAAAAAAAATTCAGTTGTTTTATTTCGATTACAAGGACATCTTCGTCAAACTTTGAGTGTCTTCGTCAAACTTCACACTTTTCCATTAGGTGTTTACGTTCATAGCACCAAAAGTTTAAACAACAAACCCATATTCTCACGATTTGCCTCAAAGAACCTCTTCAGAAAGAGAAAGTATTTAGGTTAGTCACTACAAGTTAAAGACGTGTGTGCTTATCCGTCGATGTTGTCCCTTTTACTAAGACACTAAAGTGTGCAAAGAAACTGTTCAGTGTTTACCCAAAATCACTGGTCGACGTCGAACACACAATTTAAGTTTATTAAGTAAGGACCGTGTCAATAAAAAATGTAAGGGAACGTAATCTTTTTCTTGTGACGGATGGTAATGTGCCATATTTTCGCTATCTAACATAGATAAACCTCTCTTATAACGTACGATTTACGTATCCTACTTTTACAGTTACTTAAGTCGTTATACAAAACGGAGCCTAACCACCCCGTTTGGAAGAACATGAAGAAACCTAGAAATCAGTCGTCCAGACGATTCTGGAAGTCTATCAAAAGAATAGAGTATTTGAGGTCCTTTGCATTTTACCTCTACTAACAACTGATGAAAGGTCCATGAGTTTACCTTTGATCGAAAATCTCGAATCGAACTAGACTTTAAGAAAGGGGAAGGGGACCCAGACCTCGGTTATTATTATTGGTCTGTCTAATAGTCAGACGAGTCATGTTCAGAACAAAAGTCTTCCCTTCAGAAATTCAGTTTCCTACAAGAGTGTAATCTAACTTGAGAACACAACTTCCTTGGTTGAATAGACAATTACAAGACTCTATGTAAGTTGTTTCTTTATGTAAAATTTAAATAAAATAAAGATACGAAAAAGTTCGGGTACTAGTACATTCATAAGATTCGCGTTTTTTTTTTTTTTTTTTTTTTTCCTATGACTCACTCGTCACAAAGACCAAATAATATTATGTTGTTACCAATGATAATAGTATGACTTCCATTAAACTACCTTTTCTAGGAATCCACAAACGTAAATGAGGGGCTGATTTAGTTGTATCTTAAAACTGGCTGGATTAATTAGACTTTAATTCGTAAGGATGACAAATGACGCTAATGGAGTAGTCTGTTCGACAAAGTCGCAGACAAAAAGGAGTACCGTTTTTTACCAAGAGAAAATGAAGTTTTCACTCAAAAGGAGGAGAAATTCAAGTCGACAAACCGGTAAAGATAGGTTTTATTTATGAAGAAAGAGTGGAAATTCGACAAATTTCGACTCAACAGAAATTTACACACACGTGCTGCGGGTCCCGTCTGAAAACTGAAGTCACCCTCGAGACTCAGAAACTCTCGGGCTAGACTGGGACACAAACACGAGTCATATATTCATAAATACATTACAAAAGTAAAGGACTGGGCGAGTCATAGTAAAGAAACCGTTTATATAAGTGAAGGGAGTGTAAAAGGGGTAGACAATATAAGAATTCAGACAGATAATGAAACGAATGAAAAGAAACTAGAAAAGAATCAGACCTATAGCAAAGGGTTCCTGTTACGTACCTGCGTGTACGTGTGTGAAGTTGGTTCTGCTTGTGTGTCGGAACCAAAGGCACAAGACTTCATACACGTAATAGAACTGGTTACAAGTCGAAATGTATATCGCTCTATACGCCCGCCTATATCTAAAATGGAAACAAACATAGAGATATTACTATTCTACGTAGCTAGAAAACGAAAATATTTATCTTTGTTCCTCAAGAGGCAAATAATTAAAATACTCTTTCTTGAACCATGCTATCTCTTGAATATAAGACGTAAAAGAGGGTAAAGACAAAGACTTAGAGTAGGACCCTACAATAGATCTCCCTCTCTAAAAGTCAAAAATAAAACTACTTAGGTATAAACAAAAGAAAACGAGGATTTGTCATACAAAACTTTCGTAACGAACGAACGGTAGAATCTTCTACAATCGTAAGTTCTTTTGTAGTTTTACCCATAGTCCGTAGACACCTAAGTAAGACCTAAGGTCCACCCATAGACTCTGTGTTGTTTACTTTTCGGGGTAAAATTATATAAACGGACGAGAACAAAAGAGTGAACTGAAGGGTTAGATTAAAGAAACGACGGTTCCCAAGAGTGAGTATTGTGGTAAATTTTAAATTTCCGTTATATATAAATTTACGTTTTGTTACACAAATATACCTCTGAGACGGTGTCACCTTTCATACTGTCACCTAAAGTAAAGTCTCTCAAGACCTACTAGAGGGCTCACCACCTCGGTCTCCATTCTTCACAATCTAATAAGGTTTACTGACCTTTATTTTATTTATAATAAGAGACAAACTAGTAGCAGACATAGAAAGGTGTTATCCCTTAAAAACAAAAATAAGTAACCGAGAAACAGTAGAAGGAAAACTGACTGGTACCAACGACACTTATCATCTCTCTCGTTGAAGATTTAAATAAAATTGTCGTCCTCTCCAATACACAGCGAGTAAGAGTGTGAAACTCTTTTGATTCTTTAGGATACACATCCAAAAGGAGTTTTCAGAGGGATAACTGAGTTTTGTGGGAGACTTTAGATAAACAAGAGACCTTACGATTACGTTAAGTTTACCCCTTAAAAGATGAGGTGTAGGGTAGAATAGTTAAATGAGTCCTTGTAGGGTCATCTCACTAGTTAATATGTCTTGAACGGCGAACATGTTGGAAGACGGTGTTTCCGATTGTTACTTCGTTTCTACACTTTTCGAGTTATTTTCACCTTTTATAAAATATAGTACGTCAGTCTCATAAATGACTCTAACACACATACAAAATAATGTCATCAAAAATCTTACGTATTCATTCAAACACAGACTCCAGTTGTCAGTTTTCACACGAGGGTCTCGCTTATGGTCTAATAAGATCATCCCTTTATTGACCCACTTGACGTTTTACGTATAGAAACTTACACAGACAAAGTTAACGAAACCAGTAATAAGATAAATTATGTGGAAGTTTTTTAATTATAATATGAGACAGGACAATTTCATTGTCAGTACTTTACTTTATTTAGGTGAACAGACCGTATATAAAGAAAGGGAATTTGTAAAGTTTTGACTCTACTTACATACTCCTACACCACATAACCACGTACATGTTTGGGTATGTCGTATACTCGAGTTAGAGGTAAGAACTTTATATATATGAACACATATTACACTTATTTAACTTTACTTTAGTACAAAATTTACTAGGTAACCTTAATCTACATTACATTGAGGAGACCCTTAAGGAAAATTATTAAGTCAATGGGGGTGTCTAGATGACCCAATCTCCAAAAAAACTAATGACATAAAAGATATTAATTAATGTCGGTACATCTTTATAACTGTTTGTAACTTTGACTTTTCAACTTACACTATATCTTATAACCTGTATTGGGAGATCTTAATCGTATAGAGACGTCGAAGATCTCTACCTCTCACTTGTCCTTAGAGTCCACTCTCTCGTCGTCACACGAGTGACGAGTCAAAGGAAAGGGAAGAGACTGAGATGCGAAGACAGAAACGTAGTAAAACTGTTTCCTGTCGTACCAGAACTATCACTAAAAAATTGACCCCGTTTACCCGAAGGGTTCCACCGAGTCACCATTTTTTTTAGGTGGACAGTCACGTCCTATACGTCCAAACTAGGGACCCAGTCCTTCTAAGGGACCCGTTAGGTCATAAGAATGGACCCGTTAGGGTACCTGTCTCCTCAGACCGATGTCAGGTACCCCAACGTTTTCTCATCCTACACTAAATCGTTGATTTGTTGATGTAATCCCGTTTACCGGAAGAGCCTCTCGACTCGTCCTTCTCTCGTCGTTCGGGAACTGGACACCGACCTTTAAAGGACACACTTTCGACCTAAAGGAACCCTAGAATAGAAGTTCTAGACCTCTGAACAAAATATCTTTGACCTGTAGTCGTACTTAGTCCGGAATAGACCACTATAGACCTATAGGTCGAAGAGATATGGTAGGCATTTGTACCCGTGTTTCCGGGTTGACAGTAATGGGGATGGAAGTAAGTGGGCTCTGTGAAAATTTGACAACAAAATATAATTCTCAGTTTGCGTACACTCATTGGGACACTTTTTAATGTTTTTTCTTAGAACTGGGAAATGGAGTGTGGTAAATTTTTAATTGAGTTCTACCTCGAAACTCAGCCTATCCGGGTTAACATGGACTGAGAAACACTGGGATACCTGACATTGGGCAATCCAAGGAGACAGGTACCCTAAGAGGTCCGTTCTTATGACCTTACCCAACGGTAAGGGAAGAGGTCCCGGAGAAGGGTTGGGTCCCTAGTTTGGGCCCAGAGGACGTAACGTCCGCCTAAGAAATGGTAGACTCGGTGGTCCCTTCACTGAGTTTTACCTTACATCTGGATTTGCATTTTTAAAATCTTCTTTTATTTAGGTTCTCCTTTAGAATGACCGTAATCTCATTCGTTGCTAAAAATTTTATACTGGGTTTTTCGAACCTCCCCCCCTTTTTGACGTGAAGTAGTTTTATTTTTACTTTACTTTTCATTCCCGTGACTGTCCAGAGTTATTAGTCTCTCTGTTCTACTGGGAAAAGACTTTTAGAGTCGGACGGAGAAATAGGTCAGTGAGTCCAGAAAAATAAAAATAAAATCGGTGTGGAACGACCGTGTACTCTAGAATCAAGGGGTAAGTTCTTGTTTTAGGCACCGGGGACGTAACCTTCACACCTCAGAATTGGCGACCTAGTGGTCCCTTCAGGGTGGGTCCCGAAAGATTTCCCCATGTTATTGTGAGACGTCCGTCGTGACCTTTAATACGGTCCCGGTCTAAAAGAGAGTGGTTTCGTGTAGACCGATGAGGTATGAAGGACCCCATTAGCGGGTTATTACTCGGTATGCCATGAGATGGACTCCCCTGGTCGGTTCTGTCCAACTAATGCCACCTGGGGAAGGAAATACCTTCACCGGTACAAAACAGGAGTGACCTTATCTATAATAAAAGTCTATACCTAAATGGAAGATGTGGGTGTTACGAAGTTAGTCGTGGTAGTAGGTGTTTGAAGGATTTACGGAATAGCGGTAGTACTATAGAGTGTGATAGAAAAGGTAGATTTTAAAAAAGTCACATAATTTTGTAGTACAGTCCTTGAATGAGAGTTTACCAAGTCGATTTTTTTACAGGGTTTATGACATATGACATGAATCTTCGAAAACCATTTCAAACTCTATCCAAGTTTAAAAAAATTTCAAACTTCAGTATAAAGATCCCTTTCATCTTTTGTATATGTGTGTGTTTGTATGTAATATATATATAACATATTATGCACGATTTAATTATTTTATACTTATATTATATTATATAAAATTTAATTAAATTTTAATTATATTATATTTATAAATCATTATAATGTATTTGTCAAAGAGTCCAGAATGAAAATTTTCAGGATTAAGTGATTAAAAATATATAAAATGATTAAATAATAATAAACATGTTTCAAAGGTCCACTACGTCTGTGTGTTAAACTCTTGATGGATCTATAGTGAAGTAGATGGGGGTGAGGAGGTAAAACGTCTTCTCTCTTCTCTTAGGATTTCTCCATTACGGTAAACAAGGTTCAATATGTTAATATATGACTATCTTTCTTCAGTATGTCTTCCGACTCACGGCTTCTTAACTACGAAAACTTGACACCACGACCTCTTCTGAGAACTCTCAGGGAACCTGACGTTTCTTTAGTTTGGTCAGTTAGGATTTCTTTTAGTCAGGACTTATAAGTAACCTTCCTGACTACGACTTCGAGGTTATGAAACCGGTGGACTACGTTTCTCGGTTGAGTAACCTTTTCTGGGACTACGACCCTTTATAACTTCCGTTTTCCTCCTCCCCCGTCGTCTCCTACTCAACCACTCTATCGTATTGGTTGAGTTGCCTGTACTAGACTCTTTCGACCGCTATGCCTTACTATCATACGAAGTCACACGACGTCAGGTACTCAGTGTTTCTCTGCACTAAATCACTGACTTGTTATTGTTCCCGGTCATATAATAACTACTGTGGATTTAGAAGAACAGTTCAGGACCGTGTACAATAGATTTGTCTGTCTGTTTGTTTACTTCTTTATTTATTTTATAATGGTGGTACGCAAGTACGATTCAACGAAGTCAGCACAGGTTGAGAAACACTGGGATACCTGATATCGGACGGTCCGAGGAGACAGGTGCCCTTAGAGGTCCGTTCTTATGACCTCACCCAAAGGTATGGGAGGAGATCCCCTAGAAAGGTTGAGTCTCTAGCTTGGGTGCAGAGGAAACAGAGGACGTAACCGTCCGTCCAAGAAATGGTGATTCCGGTGGACCCTTTCTCCTTTGGTTCCGAATGTTACTCATTTTTCAACGGTTTTCGATATGTCGATCATTCTCTGTCCCGACATGAATTTGGGTCCCAACAAACTGAGGTTTCTTACTCAAGAATAATAGTGTGGTACTGTATGGATTATCTATCACCCACAGACATTTATAAAAACTCAATTACTTACAACTTACTACGAACCTATATACAAGTATCTATTGAGAAAAGACATTCGAACGTTTAGTATCCCCCTTTCACTGTTAAACTAAATTTACAAAGTTTATTACCAAATTAATAATGGTAGAGAAAGAGAACCATAGTTTTACGACTCTACCCACCTCGTGTGAAAGACATGTTAAGTGAATATCAATTAGTTCGTTCATACACTGTATCGTCATAATCGACAATTTCTCACGTTTACTGAAATAGATTCAGAAATTCAGATAGTTACTATTTGTCATGATGTTACTAAAAGTTTTCAGAACTAACTTGACAATCTTTTTAACCGTCTCTGTATCTTTTCCTTCTTCCTCTCGATGATGTTCCTTTGACTCTCCCATGAATGACACTGAACTCCTATAACCCACCTACTTTTACTATTGGCATCCAGTATCTCTTTACGGAGTATAGAGAGATAAGTAAGAGACATTCTTACCACCATATTTTTTATTTAGTGTCAACATATGTACTCTAATACGAAAGTCGAAATCTATACTTTCCTTTAGTATACTTTCCTTTAGTATATAAACATCCACGTATAACTACTTCGTTACTCGTAATTATATGATTATTTTTAAGTCATTTTCTTTTATTTACATTTACAATAATTTTAGTTTCTCCCACGTAGTAGACATTAATCTAAGTATGGTATTTAATTCCATTTTTTTTAGTAAGTTTTATTAATGTATTTATAATTTTATTTTTCGTAAGTAGAAGTTCATTTTTTTTTATGGTTCTTAGTGTGATCGTTGTCTGAAGTTATAATTGAAAGTCAACTTAAAGGACTTTGTTTTACTTCCTGTGTGAAAACAACAGAGGTCGAGAAAACGGAAAAGGTAGAACTCAAGACCATAAGATAAGTTGATGGTCGTCTTTTCTTCGTTCACAGTACTGAAAGTCACAAAGTCAGAGTGACCTCCTACATAGTCTACAAATGATAATTCCCGATTTGTTACATCGCGAATAGATCACGATGTATTATAAGATTTATCTTCCTATCTAGATTGGAGTGTCTTCTAACGACGACGACGACGACGATTCACCGAAGTCAGTACAGGTTGAGACACGTTGGGGTATCTACCGTTGGGTGGTCCGAGGCGGCAGGGACCCTAAGAGGTCCGTTCTTGTGACCTCACCCAACGGTAAAGGAAGAGGTCACGTCCTTTCACTTTTGACTTTCACTGTAGCGAGTCAGGACAGGCTGAGAACACTGGGGTACCTGACGTCGGATGGTCCCAGGAGACTGCTACCCTAGAAGGTCCGTTCTCATGACCTCACCCCACGGTAGCGGAAGAGGGATGTTTTCTAACAAGGACGATTCAGTGAAGTCAGCACAGGTTGAGACACGCTGGGGTATCTGTCGTCGGGTGGTCCGAGGGGGCAGGGACCCTAAGAGGTCCGTTCTTGTGACCTCACCCAACGGTAAAGGAAGAGGTTACGTACTTTCACTTTTCACTTTCACTTCAAAGAGTCAACACAGGCTGAGAACACTGGGGGGTACCTGACGTTG
Source organism: Capra ibex (assembly GCA_006410555.1). Taxonomy (NCBI): domain Eukaryota; kingdom Metazoa; phylum Chordata; class Mammalia; order Artiodactyla; family Bovidae; genus Capra; species Capra ibex. The sequence goes on from SJYO01041852.1 coordinate 83,877,755, forward strand.
GATGGTCCGAGGAGACTGCTACCCTAGAAGGTCCCTTCTCATGACCGCACCCCACGGTAACGGAAGAGGAATGTCTTATAATCTACCGTTTATTAAGAGCTATTTTCTTGAGACATCAGATTCGCAATCACTAACCTACTTCAACCTTGACCGGCAAATCCACACACCCCAAGGTAAGTATTAAGTTCTAAATGACTCAAGGAACGTCATTTGATTTTCCTCGTGTTGACTTCGACGCACTATTACGTTGATTTGATTACGGCACACCTAGGTATTCTGACTCGTCAGTTTACTTGATCTAATACTATAACTTAAAGTAGTTTAGATAACATAGAGATGGACATCAGATACAAGTTTGGGGTAGAGACGGACGACCCGGGGTGTTCATGGGTCTAGGAAACCCAAATACTACAAGAGTTGAAAGGATATAAGAAAATGTTAAATCGATTTCCCAGTCTATTGACCTACACACGGTTAGTTGTTCCCAATACCTCATCTATCGATAATTCCCAACGTGTTCTTTTTCGGTTAACTTCTCACAAAGACGTAAACAGTGACCTATATAACGATTCTTATAAAGAACTACTAGATACATGGTTTAAAGATAATCACATTCTTAGTAATAGATTAAGGGAAATTTCTGATTATCCGTACTCCTTGCTTTCTCAACCTGGACTGGTTTCGTTGACTCGTCGTCGACGTCGTCTCGAAAGTCAGTCTATATTTTTCGATTACTAGAATTTTTGCATTTGATAAGTAAGTCACCTTATGATGAGTCGTTACATTTCCTTGTTCGATGGATATTCGTGTTGTGACTCCCAATCGGAGACTTTGTAATGTGACTCTGTCTGTTCGGTTTCCTCATGTATGACGTACTCAGGTAACTATACTTCAGATCTTGTTCGCTTAAGCGAAAGTTTCTTTAGTCTCGTCGTCACTCCTTGACTGACCTTTTCCTGTCTCCCTTGAAAAATTTTCACTAGAAATACAAGAGGTAGAACTGTCCCTACAACCCTATGGAGTCACACACGTGACCAGTTTAGAGAACCTTAACATTATGAATTCTAATCAGGGAGAGAGACACATATACGATACGGAATAATATTTTCCGTAATTTTCTTTTTTTATATACAATGAAATAAATAAATAAGAAACGGAAACGAAGGTCGTTCCAGTTTCTGATGAAAAATTACCAGTCAATGTGAAATGATTCTCGTCGTACACAATCGTATGAAAAATGAAGTATAAAATAAATTTGATAATGATTAAATCGTTGGAATAATATGTAAACAATACATTATTACAGGAAGTCTCAGGAAAAAAATTTTACGTACGTACGAGTCAGTGAGTGAACACAGGATGAGAAACACTGGGGTGTAGGACATCAGGAGGTCCGAGGAGACAGGTTTCCTAAAGGGTCCGTTCTTATGACCTCCCCCAACGGTAAAGGAGGAGGTCCCCTAGAAGGGTTGGGTCCCTAGTTTGGGCATAGAAGACTCAGAGGACATAACCGTCCACCTAAGAAATGGTGACTTGGTGTACCCTTAATATAAAAATTTTCTCCGTATACATTTATGTTCTAAATATGTTAGTATGAACGTTTCTACCTATGTTAAGACTTTCCATACAAATCGTTTAGTCTTTTTTTTGAAACTTTTAGGACTGAAGAATAGTGAAAGTCAAAACTAAAAAAAGTAAGTGTCTTCAGATAGACTTATCATGTTTTCTACTTAAGGAGAGGACTAAATCAATAAAGTAGTTTTTAAATAAGAGGAAACTTCTTACATCGTAACGAGTTCGTCTTATAAACGGACTCTTATTATTGTATACTTATATCTTATATCAATGTTTCTAATAGACTTTAATAGGTCATGTCGATGAGGTGTCTTGAGGTTTGAAAGAGACAAATATGTTGTAATGGTAACAGACTCCTAGGTACTAATTGTATTTTAAATTTTTTGTGTCTTAAAAACTTCAATAATGACTAGTGCGAGTTCTACATCTATTCCCCTTACTAACCTTCCGTCTCTAGAAAATTAAAGTTCGTTACACCACTTGTACTTGACTCTCTTTCTTCTAAAATGTTCAGATAGAGGTTCAGTCTAAACGGATCTTCGAAATACGATCACAAAACTTAAGAGGGTTTATTCACTTTAAATAATCAACGACATCTTGGTTTCTTACAATTACCAACTAAGTGATAACGGGGGTGAAAAGTTCTACTTATCACACCTACTGTAGTTCGTATTTTGTCTAAAGTCTTTAAGGATAAAGTACTCTTCGACGACACACCTTCGATTATGAAGTAACTCTTACACTCTTTCTTTAGGACGGTAAACACTGTTAGACCTACCTGGAACTTCCCGTAAGACGATTCAGTCTGTTTCTATTTATGACATACTATAACGAGTATACGTAGTAGATTTTATCGACTTGACTGACATTTTAGTCTCTCATCTCACCACCAAGGGTCCCCGACCGTCCATTCCTTTAACCCTTCTACAAATTCCATCTTTTTATTCAGGACCCTTAGATTACGTCTCGTATCACTGATATCAGTTGTTATACCGTAATATATGAAGGTTCAACTATTCTCTGATCTAAAATTTACAAGATGGGAGTCTTTCTTAATATCCTCCACCATTATAGTCGATTAGGAAACACCATGAGCCCCGAAGGGACCACCGAGTCACCAGTTCTTAGGTGGACGGTTACATCCTCTGTGCCCCAAACTAGGGTCTCAGACTTTCTAGAGAACCTCTTCCTTTATCGTTGGGTGAGGTCTTAAGAACGGATCTTTTAAGATACCTGTCTCCTCAGACCGTCTGATGTCAAGTATCCCAGCGTTTCTCAGTCTGTGTTGACTTCGCTGAATCGCGTGTGTGTGGTCATAAGAACGGACCCTTTAAGGTGTCTGTCTCCTCGGACACCCGATGTCAGGTACCCCAGAGTTTTCTCACCCTCTACTAAATCACTGATTTGTTGTTGTGTTACACCATTAGTACAACGTTATATGTTTACATAGTTTAGTTACGAACATTGGAACCACCACCACTTTCAGTGGTCAACACAGACTGAGACACTCGGGTACCTGACATATCAGGTATCTTAAGAAGTCCGGTCCTATGACCTTACCCATCGGAAAGGGAAGAGGTCTCCTAGAAGGGTTGGGTTCCTATCTTGGGTCCAGATGGCGTAACGTCCACCTAAGAAATGGTCGACTCGGTGTTTTCCTTGGGTTCTTACGACCTCACCCATCGGAAAAGGAAGAGGTCCCTTAGAAGGTTTAGGTCCTTAGCTTGATCCGAGAGCCCGAAACGTCCACCCAAGAAATGGTTGACTCGATACTCCTTTCGGGGAACATTGGAATTCACATGTGTTCCATGATTCAGTCAGTGTGAATATTTCGATGACTACGAAGGAGAGGATTTAGGAAAGGATAACAGAAAAAAAATATTACTCATATAAAACTACAAATAAATAAATAAACTGACACAGTCCAGAATCAACACCGTACACTCTAGAAGGAATCCAGTACACCTTCGAAAGTAACGTCAAGAAACTAAGATTAACACCTGATACCCGAATCTACGAAACACCGTACACCCTAGAATCAAGGGGCTGGTCCCTAACTTGGACACAGAGGACATGACCTTTCGTCTAAGAATTGGTGACCTGGTGGTCCCTTCGGGGTATAGAAAAGGATAACAAAAGACTGGTAGAAATGACAAGAACAAGTCAACGATTCAGAACAGGGTGAGAAACGTTGAAGTAGTCGACATCGTGTGGTCCGAGGAGAGAGGAGGTGAGAGAGGGTCTCAAAAGAATTTGAGTACAGGTAACTTAGTCACTACGATAGATTGGTAGAGTAGGAGACGGTGGGGAGAAGAGAAGAAGGGAAGTTAGAAAGGGACGTATTCCCAAAAAAAAGGTCACTCAGTCGAGGAGTGGAGTCCACCGGTTTCATAACCTCGAAGTCGAAGTCGTAGTCAGGAAGGTTACTTATAAGTCTCAACTAAAGAAAATCCTAACTTACCAAACTAAAGGAACGACAGGTTTCCTGAGAGTTCTTAGAAGAGGTCGTGGTGTGAAGTTTTCGTGGTCAAGAAAACGTGAGTCGGAAGGAATACCAGGTTGAAAGTGTGGACATGTACTGATTATCTTTTTGGTGTAGAAACTGATATACGTGGAAACAGTCGATTTCACTACAGAGACAAAATGATGAAACATATTTTCTCGAAGTTTCAGAGAACACGATGAGGGGTGTTATTAAGAAATTCTTTCTGATACCGTTAAATATAAAGATAGAGGTTTGATAAAAGTAGAGGTGTTACAAAGGTTCCTCTTTTGTTTAACGAAAATTGAAAGTTTAATAAATAGATCGAAGAAAAACCAACGAAAAAGGAGATCTACCACTCTCTCTTATCACAAAGAAAGTAATTAATTGAAAAAACGGGTACCGTTTATAACGATACCAGCGAACTTTTGACGAGTCTCCACGACAAAGCATTACGTCTATATGTCGTACCGGTAACCGATTTCTTTAGTCCTAACTAAGGATAACACGAGCTGTCGTATAATTTTTCGTCTCTGTAATGAGTCGGTTGTTTCCAGGTAGGTCAGTTTCGATACGAAAAAGGTCATCAGTACATACCTACACTCTCAACCTGATACTTCTTTCGACTCGTGACTTCTTTACTACTAAAACTTGACCACAACTTCTGAGAACTCTCAGGGAACCTGACGTTCCTCTAGGTTGGTCGTGTAGGATTTCCTCCAGTCAGGACTTATAAGTAACCTTCCTGACTACGACTTCGACTTTGAGGTTATGAAACCGGTGGACTACACTTCTTGACTGAGTAATCTTTTTTGAGACTACGACCCTTTCTGACTTCCGTCCTCTTCCCCTACTGTCTCCTACTCTACAAACCTACCGTAGTGACTGAACTACCTACACTCAAACTCGTTCCAGGTCCTCAGCCACTACCTGTCCCTTCGGACCGTACGACGTCAGGTACCCCAGCGTTTCTCGACCTGTGTTGACTCGTTGACTTGACTTGATTATACAAGTAGGAGGTGTACTTTTCTTTTCACGTACGTCCATTCTAAATAGGGGATAGTCTAACTTTTTTTATATTCAAACTATGGTCTAAGACGAAGACTCCAGTACCCCTTATACCATGGAGTATGTAATTACCCCCAAATTTTGAAGTATGTCAAAGATATTTCCCTTAGACTGTCATAGTCAGTTTTAGTGTCAACATAAATGAGAAAGTGAATGAGTTGGTAAATTATAATGTTTACATATATTACCGTCATTTATGTCAACTAAGAACTTGTCGTGTCCCCAATCCTTACGGTTGGGGGTCGGGGATTGGGTATTTCTGTTTTTAGGTCCATATTGATATCAACCGGGAGGTGTAGGGACCAAGGTGTAGTTTCTTAAGTTGGTGAGCGTCTAGGACACCACCATATCAGTGATTCAGTAAAGATTGAGAAACCACCGACATCGGGAGGTCCGAGGAGACGGGTACCCTAAAGGGTCTGTTTTTATGACCTCACTCATCGGTAAAGGAAAAAGTCCTCTAGAAGGGTTGGGTCATTAGCTTGGAGGTAGAGGACGTAACGACCGCCTAAGAAATGGTTGCCTCGGTTGTCCCTTCGGGGGTCTAAGATACAATGATACCATTTTTAGACTCATATTCCCCTGCACAAGTCAAGTTTAGGTACAACAAATTCCCAGTTGACATAAACGTAAATGAGGTCATCAGGGTGAAAACGTTTAGATAAGATGTTCGTATGTACAGGATTTACTATACACGTGTTCTAAAAAACGACACCGTTACAACTATTATCGTCTTCGACCTCCCTTTAACATTTGATACGTGAATTATGATGTTTTGATGTTCATTCACGAAAAATTTAGATTCGTTCTAGTGGTTCTATATGACAGTCCACTTTTATCGTTCTATGTCTCGTTACTTATCTCTTAAGACGATAAACATCCTCTTTTCTGTATGCTATTCTTATATACAAATATAAATACAAACCTACTTCTTTATGTCGTTTAGTGTATTTGTTGCTGTTTTTGCACCTACGTCATCTCTCTTCCATCTCTTCACCCCTTACCCTACATACCGATAAGACACTCACGGACGTCTTATCCTGAATCTTTTACCCGTAAAGAGATCGAAACGACGACGATTCAGTGAAGTCAGCACAGGCTGAGACACACTGGGGTATCTACCGTCGGGTGGTCCGAGGGGGCAGGGACCCTAAGAGGTCCGTTCTTGTGACCTCACCCAACGGTAAAGGAAGAGGTTACGAGCTTTCACTTTTCGCTTTCACTTCAGCGAGTCAGCACAGGTTGAGAATCGCTGGGGTACCTGACGTCGGGTGGTTCGAGGAGGTAGGTGCCCTAAAAAGTCCGTTCTCATGACCTCACCCCACGGTAACGGAAGAGGTAGAGATCGAAATTCACTATCATTAATATTTTACTTACAAGACAGGAAAGTATTCTTTTTCTGAGGTACATAAGAAAGAGATAAAAAGATGACCCAAGAATCAGAAAAATTTTAACTGAACGTCAAGACTCCCCAATAAAAAGGGGGTTTAGTAATCGGGAAACATTATATAAACTACGATTGTAAAAAGGAGGAGACCCAGGGTAAACAAAAAACTGAAATAAAATCCATAATAAACGGTTTCTTTTCTAAGACTCAAAATACGTCTATTTAACTCAACAAAGAAAACACACACACTGAAACTCCTAAACACGGTAAGGAACCATCCGAAAAGAGTAAAACTGTTATTATTATTATTGCTGATACAAAATGGAATCATAAAAACAAAAAAAAAAATTGTAAATTTATAAAACAGATAGACTAAAATAAAACTATGTTTCACAATCCATTCTTGGGTTAAAAAAAAGAAGACCATCTTTAGAGAAACATTAGGTAAAGTGAATGATTAAATTTTACTGTAGAAGTTTTGTCATTATATCACTTAAGGATATACATTTAGGATGTAGTGATTGTACGAAAAATTAAAGACATGAAAGTATTTTATAAAATTGTAGATATTTTCAAAGGAGAGTAACGGTAATAAAGAGTCTCTAAAAGTCTTACGGGAAAAGAAAATTTTTTTAAAAGATATACCGTATATCTTAGTTGAAAAGGAAAAGGTTTACTTAGGACTACCATAAAATTAACCTTGACGTAAATTCAAAATCTTTTGTATCCTTCGAGAGGTAAAACAGAAGAAAGTAGTAGATTTAAAATGAAGTATATTGAAAACGTGTGTGGAATAATTCTAATAAAGTAAAAAAGGTTCACATCTATAGTTAGATAATATAACTATTTTTTAAGTTATTATAATAAAATGTAACCCAATTAGGTCAGATACAATAAGAAAACTATTAGGATGTATCTATGACAGACTTTCCAAACAGCCAGATTTATTAGGTACTGAAAAGAAAAGGACCTAATACCCTATTCGTATAAAGTACACCTTATGGAGACAAAGGTACTAAAGTATCGTAGAACAAAAATTTTCGAGAAAATTAGGGTAATGAAGAATTATATAAAATCGGTACGTGGTCGACAGATACACCAAAGATGTAAAAAAGAAGCTACATCGGTAGTATTTAATAAATTTGTAGTAAAAGAGGAAACTGACTTTGTTTAAATAAGTATGTATTTGTATTTTACTCAGATTTTAAGAATTTTTGACTTTGTTGTTTCTTTTGTGTTTTATTTTGACACACAAGTGCTTTTGTCGTGTGTCCTTTTCGTTCGCGGTATCGTCAAGCACACGAACGGAAGCACCCTACGTTGTCCTTTTTAGAAGTATTATTACCTTGTCGTCAAACTTGTCTTCTTACAATCTATTGGGACTATTAGGAAGGTAAGCATTTTTTACTGTACTAATATTTTCAGTATATAAAATATATGAGTGAACCGTATTATCCGTATACCTTTTCCTTCTACCTATATGATATCAAGAGTCAATCGACGAAAAGCATCATATCTTTATTTGCGTGAAAGTAAAAGGACAATACCGGGGTCTGAAAATAAACTGTAGGAAAAAGAATAAATCAAAACTAAATTAAAATAATATGGAAGTAGTATAAGAATTATGGGTATACAGTGATGTAGAGTACACTCTGTCAAAAATTGTATAAATATTTTAAGTTATCATACGTTTCGTGTATACAACGTGTATCCAACGGGTACCTGACGTTTCTTGTCTGTCCTTTACATTCTTACCCCTGTCAAACAAGTTCTAGTAATCTTCTTTTTATGTTCTTAAATAGACCCTTCCTTCCATCCTAGTTCCTGGTACATTTCTCAATTTTCACGAGGTGAGTACGGTTCTCTCATTAACAAAAAATCTCTTTCCTGACTATATCCACTCGAGAGAATTGGAAAAACAATAAATTCAATAACACAGATAAATTGACTTAAAATTTGGTTTACATCCCAAAACCATTTCTAACTAATCTATTATCCAAGTAAGATGTTCCACTAATTCGATAAGGGGACTCCCTCCCTCTGTCAAACCTCTCTACATAATAAAGAAAGTCTGGGAATCTCACGGTAAATTAGGTCGACAAGTTTGTGCTTCGGTAAATTTCACGAAAGATGGTGAGTCTTCTTTTAAGATCTATTATATCTATTACTCGTAATTACTGTACAGGTCGCACTGTCCTCTAGACCTACCTCCATTTTTAACAATTTCCAGTCTTGATCCGTACGTGTCCCTCCCTCGTTCAAGGTAGTACCTCGACTCTTCGTCAAACTCTTCCTCTAACGAAGTATTTATAACTCAGGGTTCTTAGTAATGGGTGTCCCTGGGGTCTAGTGGTTGTTTTCCCGTGGGAATCCTTGTCCCTTTTTTACCCATAAACGAACGAATGTTCTACTAAGTAACTAAGGACGGTAGTTTTAAAACGGGACTCGATCACCTAAGGTGTGTCATAATAAAGTTTCTGCACTGAATCGACAAATATAACAAAATAGTAATCCGAAAAGATCAAAGAAACAAATTTCGTCTTGTATCCTAAAATCTTCTATACTGTCACCTTACACCCATAGTCCAACAACCTATCCACATATTGACCAAGGAAAACCCAGGTGGTAAGAGGGTCGGACGATTTGTAGTTGCGGATGTGACCTTAATAGTCCTGGTCTACCGTACAAGACCAAGGGGTAGTTTAGATCACATACATCCACTTCCTTCGTACTTAGTAAGAACGAATGTGACCTATCTTAAGCCAAGGACAACAGGAAACACATCTCTTCGTAGAAATCCCTTTTTCGATATGTTAATTATTACCGTCACCGACCAGTCCCAGGATCATACGTGAAGTCAAGTCAAGTCAAGTCAGCGAGTCAACACAGGCTGAGAAACGCTGGGGTACTTAGCGTCGTGTGGTCCGGAGGGACAGGTAGTGGTTGAGGGCCTCAAGTGAGTCTAAGTGCAGGTAGCTCCGTCACTAGGGTAGGTCGGTCACTACGGTAGTTCGGTAGAGTAGGAGACAGCAGGAGAAGAGGAGGACGGGGGTTAGGGAGGGTCGTAGTCTCAGAAAAGGTTACGCAGTCGAGAAGCGTACTCCACCGGTTTCATGACCTCAAAGTCGAAATCGTAGTAAGGAAGGTTTCTTTAGGGTCCCAACTAGAGGAAGTCTTACCTGAAGTTCATCTAACATAGTTCATAAGGCGGATCAGTTTCGATACCAAAAACATCATCAATACACACCTACACTTTCAATCTGATATTCCTTCCGACTCACAACTTCTTAACTACGAAAGTTTGATACCACGACTTCTTCTGAGAACTCTCAGGGAATTTGTCGTTCCTCTACTTTGGTCAGTTAGGATTTCCTTTAGTTAGGACTTATAAGAAACCTTCTCTGACTACGACTTCAACTTCAAGGTTATTAAACTGGTGGATTACCCTTCTCGACTGAGTAATCTTTTCTGGGCCTACGACCTTTTGTAACTTCCGTTTTCCTCTTCTCCCACCGTGTCCTACTCTACCAACCTACCGTAGTAACTGAGTTACCTGTACTCAAACTCGTTTGAGACCCTCTACCACTTCCTGTCCCTTGGGACCACACGACGTCAGGTACCTGAGTACTCAACCTGTGCTGATTCGTTGACTTGTTGTCTTTTAGATCATAGTCTCGAATTTGTTCCTCTCTGTCTGGACTACAGGATATACTTCTCGGACCAGACGTTTCCGACATACCTTCTAAAAGTATGATGACTTGAACCGGACGTCTAGGATTTCAAATGGTTCAAGACGATTTGGGTACAAAGAGTTTGAATCATTTTACTCTTATTGGACCTCTCTATCAATTTATGCGTACAGAGACTCGGGGTGAGGACCTCTACTAAGTCATCTAGGCCCTATTCTAGAGTCTTAGACCCAAAAATTAGTCGTGAGGATGAACATATATCTACCCTACATTTTGTGTAGAACTCTTTCAGACACGACCCATCAGTGACCACTTATAGTGGGTCCACCATCTACTCTCTTCTCTTTCAATGACTCTAACTTTTCGGCCCTAGAAATGTTCTGACTTACTTGACCGATCACCAATTCCGACTTTAAGACGTCTTAGGTTATCATTCTCTCTTCCGTCCGATCAGCTAGACGACTAGGGTCCTTGTCTTGAGATTAAGACCAGGTCGAAGGAAACCATAAAATAGACTAGTAGTTAAACCTCTGACACAGTTCCTGACATCCCGTTCCTATGAAATTAACGACCTCGTAGAACCTCCCAGGAGACCTTTGTCTTCTATTTGACTTCTGACCCGTTGTATTCTCTTCCGTAGTAGACTTATAAAGACCTTTCATTTGCTAGGTAGCCTTGGTCCCAAACCAGAGTTCTAAGAAGGTACTAGGGAGTCGGTCTCACCCTACGGTAAAGACTCCCTGGTCTTAAACCAATTACTTCGATAATGTTAAAAATGATTGAGACGTTCAATTCACTTCAAATTAATAGAGAAACTCGGAAGTATAGAAATAAACATTCTACCTATAGTAATGTCATGTGAACAACCCTAACAACCCTCCTTACCCCTTTTACCCACATTTTATAAAACAGACATATATTTTCACTTTCACTTTGACAATCAACGAGTCAGCACAGACTGAGAAACGTTGAGGTACCTGACATCGGACGGTCCGAGGAGACAGGTACCTTAAAAGGTCCGTTCTTATGACCTCACCTATCGGTAAGGAAAGAAGTCACATAGAAGGACTGAGTCCCTACCTTGGGTTCAGAGGGAGTAACGTCCACTAAGAAATGACAGGTTAACAGACATATATCTGTCCGAGTCATTTTCTGACAAGAACATGAAGAAACGAAAGTACTTGTAGTACCCCATCACCTTTCTCACATGTCAGGTATCACTCTAAACCGAACCTCAGGGTAGAACTAGTAAAGGACCGATGTCCCGGAACTAGTCAGATAACGATAGAAACGTGGAATTTAATAACGAATTTTTATCTTAGTATTACGGACAGAACATTCTAACGAAAATTATAATCATTATTGTCTCCTTTTTGTTTGTGGTCCGTAGAATAACTTTAACTAGTTACTCAGTGAGGGACAAACGAAAGAGAAGGAAGAGGAGGGAAACAGAAATGATAGACGTTGAGTAAAACCGATAAGACCATAAAACTCTAAGACTCGAGTACTTTGGACACTTTTCCCTCGACCAGAGAAGACGACTAAGGTTTATAGTCGAAAGTTTTTAACGTGTCCTTCTGTCTCGACTTTTCTTACACCTAAGAATTCAGTTGTACTAGTCTCAGAAGACCTTAACAAAAGGATTACTTAAAATATACTTTACTAACCGACCGGACTAAATTATCAATCTGTAGGACGGTTAGTCAAATGTTCTAGACACGTTTCTTCAACATGGTCGAGTGATAATCTATTACTAGAACGTCAGATTCGTAAAAAATCCAACTACAGGTTTTCACGAGTAAACTCCAAGACATAAGAGGGACCCACTCATACACATGTTACAGTAAGACGAATCAAGAAGATTCTGGACAGTTGGAAAGGGAGGATCTGTCCTAGTTTCTATGAGTCAGAAACCCGGTCCTTCGTCCATAATTTAATGGTCTCTTACTTTAGTAGGGGAGATATGACGTTCTTTTGTACAGGGTGAAAGGTCTTTTCGGGTATGGAAAACCGGGAGTGACGGACTCTAAGAAATGGAGTCACCACTTCTTAGGTGGACGGTTGCGTCCTCTACACCCAACCTAGAAACCCAGTCCTTCTAGGGGACCTCTTCTTTTACCGTTGGGTGTGGTCATAAGAACGGGACCTTTTAGGATACCTGTCTCCTCGGACCTCCCGATGTCAGGTACCCCATTGGTTTCTCAACCTGTACTGAATCGTTGATTTGTTGTTGGAGTGTTTTTCGGAAGGTAAACTATTCATTACCTGATACCAAGATATGGATCAGTTAACAGAGTAATGTTAAACCTTCCGTAGTCACTTCAGTTGGGTGAAAGTAGACCATCTGATATCCCTAGTATCAGATGCACCTCCGTCACTAGTCGTATACCTTCTAGATCAAATATGTCTAACGGTATTTAGGGGTTCTCTACGGAATTATCCTTCCTTACTTACACAATACATGGGTGTCTGAAATATAATGTGGGTTTTCCTCTACGAAGGAAGACATCCCGTTTCAGGAAGTGACATAATGGAGTTTCATCTTTCCGAAGTTGTCTTAGTACAATGACCAAAACACACTATGTCCCCTGCTCGTTGGTCTTACTACCCGTAAACCAAGGTTGGTCCATATGGGTCACTCCGAAGGGTCTACCGCGATCACCATTTCTTGGGTGGACCGTTACGTCCTCTGTAATCTCTACGTCCGAGCTAAGGACCCAGTCCCTCTAGGGGACCTCCTCCTGAACCGTTGAGTGAGGTCATAAGAACGACCTCTTAGGGTACCTGTCTCCTCGGACCGCCCGATGTCAGGTATCCCAGCGTTTTCTTAGTCTGTGTTGACTTCGCTGAATCGACCGTACGTACGTGCGTGTGTCCATATGGGAACCTGCTGATCTCTTTATCGTCACCCCTAATAATCGGTGGTGGTCAATTCCTTTGGATGTTAATTTATGATCTCGACTCTTTAATCCACAGTTTACAATTTGACTTCTCACAAAAATCCATCTTTATTCCCGGTATCAATCCCGTAACCTATTGAGGTTACTGAAGACAGTTCCTCTCGTAGGAGGAACGAACCTCTATAAAAAAAAAACCAACATAATAATATGTTGAGTGAAGGGGTTCAACATGTCGAATCACTGTTAATCACATAACGTTAGAACTTTATAGTTATTGGAGTCTATACGTCTACTGTGGTGGGAATACCGTCTTTCACTTCTCCTTGATTTTTTGGAGAAGTACTTTCACTTTCTCCTCTCACTTTTTCAACCGAATTTCGAGTTGTAAGTCTTTTGCTTCTAGTACCGTAGACCAGGGTAGTGAAGTACCGTTTATCTACCCCTTTGTCACCTTTGTCACAGTCGGAAATAAAACCCCCCGCGGTTTTAGTGATGTCTACCACTGACGTCGGTACTTTAATTTTCTGCGAATGAGGAACCTTCTTTTAAATACTGGTTGGATCTATCGTATAACTTTTCGTCTCTGTAATGAAACGACTGATTCCAGGCAGATCAGTTCCGATACCAAAAAGGACACCAGTACATACCTACACTCTCAACCTGACACTTCTTCCGACTCGTGGTTTCTTGACTACGAAAACTTGACACCACAACCTCTTCTGAGAACTCTCAGGGAACCTGACGTTCCTCTAGGTTGGTCAGGTAAGACTTCCTCTAGTCGGGACTGTAAAGAGACCTTCCTTACTACGATTTCGACTTTGAGGTCATGAAACTGGTAGAGTACCCTTCTCAACTGAGTAACCTTTTCTGAGACTACGACCCTCCCTAACCCCCGTCCTCCTCTTCCCCTACTGTCTCCTACTTTACCGACCTACCGTAGCGACTGAGTTACCTGTACTTAGACTCACTTGAGGTCCTCAACCACTACCTGTCTCTCCGGACCACACGACGCTAAGTACCCCAACGTTTCTCAGCCTGTGTTGACTCGCTGACTTGACTTGACTTGACTTAGAACTTGTTTAGTGGTAAGTTTCAGTTTAAGTTCTGTAAAGGAAACTTTACAGTTCGGGACTCGGTCTACGACTTCTTACGGTCACTTTGTGTTGAGAAAAAGAGGTGAGGTACCATTGAGTACCAGGTAACTCTTGGTACTCACAAGAAATGGTTCATGAAAATCGTCCGGTGACTAGGTCCTCCTCTCCTATCTTGCTACATGCTACGGAAGACAGGGGAGTCCGAATGTCATTTGTGTAATTCATCTCTAACCTTTGAATCTTTTTCTTTGATTTGACACGACTTGAAGTAGACTGTCTCCCCCCTTATAGAGGACAAATTGTGGAACTGTAAAATCTTCGTCTAGACCGATCTCTTATTAGATTTCCTTGACGGCTCGGAACACGAGGATTCTTTATCTCAGGATAACAAATCGACTTGTGGAACTGTCACAACGCCTATACCTTACCAACACTTTCTAGACCTTTCTTGTCTTTAAGAAACTATTAGTTCACTGACCTTACACCTTAAGTCACCCGTTAATTCTCCGACCTTCTTCTCTCGGTTATCTTCCCTCTAACTAGTTCTACGTCCTTGACCTTACGGAAAGTCTTGTCGAATCGGACTCCGTCCTGTCGGACTTCCATACAATCTCTCCACAACGGATGATAATATTAACGTAAACATCGACAGATACAGACAGATAGATAGATAGACACGAAGGGACCACCGAGTCACCATTTCTTAAATAGACGGCTACGTCCCGTGGTCCTAAGGTAGGGACTTAACCCTTCTAGGGGACCTCTTTCTTTACTGTCGGGTACGGTCGTAAGAACAGACCTTTTAGGGTACCTGTCTCTTACGATCGTCCGGTGTCACGTACCCTCTTATTCCCACTCTGTACTGAATCGCTGATTTGTGGTTGTTTAGATAGATAGAAAGATCTATAAAGTAGAATTTAGTATCTTTTTATGTCAAAGTCCAAACTCTGTTACCAAACACGTTGTCCCGGATATCCAACCTACCGTTTTTTTTCAAGTGTTTGATCAATTACCTCCGTCTTAGAGTTTCAGTCTTCCTTAGTACTTTGTCTTTTGTAAAGTAAGAGGGAACAAAAAGTGTGAGACTTACACGTCTAACCCCACTGGATAAATTTTCTACGTCTTATCCAAAACTCGGACAGAATAAGTCTTAAATTTCGTGTTTCACTGGGGACAACTAGAAACCCAATATAAATCTAAGTTTAGTTAATTATTCTTCAATATAAGTTTGATAATTTTCGAAAACTTAAGTTCCCTATTAAATAGACTTGTAACTGTTATTAATGGAATTGTAAAACCGATTTTGTAAAATTCTTATTAAAACGAAAATACATCATCTGTGAAGAATTGAACTGAGGAAAATTTTACCCGGTCTTAAACCCTAGATATACCACTGATGTACTAAAAAAATTTTACTGTTCCACCTAAGTCCTTTTTACGAAAGTGTCCCAAACCAAACAATCTCTTATAGAACAAGTCTGTGACCGAGACATCTAAAAAAAAAAAAGAAAGAGTGTTATTAGAACACACTCATACATCCACAAGATCAAATACCAGTCATCCTCTTCAAACTCGTTCTTTTTGAAGTGAATTAAAAACGACGACTTACACTTTGTAGACTGTCATAAACGGCTCTTTTTGGTTTAACGGACCGAGACAAACGTATTCGTTTTCCTTTTCAGGTCCCATCGGTAGACGTTTAGTTGTAGTTTCCGAAACGTGTTTTACGTCCCTCCCACTGTACATAAAACTCTTTGTCATACTCTAGGAAGACAATGATCCCGGCACGACGACGCCGAAAGGTACGATCCGTTGGTGCCGGTTCCCGTTGACTCCAAAGACACAGAAATAACGACTCCATCGACCAGAGAATCTTGACTTCAAGTGTCACGAGACAGGAACCGGGTGAGGGGGTGGGAAATTGTAGACAAGTGCTACCTCTGAGCGTCGTGTAAAAGATACTTTACTTCGGTAAGATTTTTGTATGCATTTCAGTTTCCAAAACCTCTTTTCGTTTGTTTCAGTAATTCATTTGTATAGAAGAGAAAAAATAAATTGAAAATAACCTCACATCAACGAAACGCTACACGATCAAAGATGACATGTCGTTTCACTTACTCGATATACACACGTCTCACATCATCATCTCAATCAGCGAGTCAGTACAGACTGAGACGCTGGGGTACCTGACATCGGGTGGCCCGAGGAGACAGGGACCTTAAGAGGTCCGTTCTTATGACCTCACCCATAGAGGAGAGGTCCCCTAGAAGGGTTGGCTTCCTAGTTTGGACGTACAGGGTGTAACGTCCGTCAAGAAATAACAGACGTATATAGGGAGTAAAAACCTAAAGGAAGGGTAAATCTATTGTATGGAAAAGACGATTCGCACGGTTGTGGAACATACTCAATGAGTCATGTGCACTCCAAATGAAATGTCTTAATACCAGAGGTGTGAACTGGCTTTTCAGAGTTAAAGAAAGGGTCATAATTAATTTAGTCTAAGAGAAAAGTATAGTTTTCCACCGGTGTTAGAACGTAAAACTTCCATTCTCACATTAAATCTAGGGGATACTCAAGGCTCCTGAAGGGTCCATCACGTCTCCATTTCTTAGGCGGACGTTACGTCCGGTGTGCCAAAGATAGAGACACAACCCTTCTAGGGAACCTCTTCCTTTACCGTTCTACGAGGTTATAAGAACGGACCTTCTAAGGTACCTGTCTCCTCGGACCGCCCGACTCAACCTGTACTGACACGTTGACTCGTGTTCGTCAACATTTACTTATTAAGATTAGTGACCAGAAGGGACCACCGAGCCGTCATTTCTTAGGTGGAAGGTACGTCCTCTGTCGTATGACTCGTGTGTGTGTGTGTGCTCAAGACTTAAAGATTCTAAGATATTAATACATAAGATTTGTTCCCGATACAGAAACGTCCGTAACGATTAGACTTTAACAGATTATAAAACCCTCTAACTACCAAGTGTAACAAGGTTTCGATACTACGAGAACTTCACTCCACTTCACTTCACTTTCAGTGAGTCAGTACAGGCTGAGAAACACTGGGGCACCTGACATATCAGGTACCTTAAGAGGTCCGGTCTTATGACCTCACACATCGGAAAGGGAAGACGTGCCCTAGAAGGGCTGGGTCATTAGTTTGACCCCAGAGGACGTAACGTCCACCTAAGAAATGGTTGACTCGATACTCCTATTACGAGAATATTTAATACTTTAGAGAAGGAAAGAAAGGAAGGAGGACAGTAAAGAGAAGGAGAGAGAAAGAGAAAGAAGGGAGAGAAAGAAGGAAAAAGAAAAAAGAATAGAGTGAGAGAGTAGAGGTGGAGGAGGAGAAAAGAAAAAAGAGAGTAAAAAAGGGGTACTGAAATTTTCAAAATTACTTCATTTTGTAATTTGTAGAGTAACTTCATTTTGTAACGTCTTTTAAATTGTTTAGTTTGGATTTACATATCGAACCATTTAAAAGTGTTTCACTTTTTTGGAGAACATTGGTCACAGGTCTGGTTCTTTATCTTGATACCATTATATGGTCTTTAGAAACTTTGAAAAGGTTTAATAATTCGTGGGGAGTGTGAGGGGGACTTTTGGAGTAGTGAAAAAAATAAACATCGTGTACCTAAGTAAAAAGGACAAAGACTTGAAATATATTTACCTAAGGATACCATATATGATACACACTGACGGAATAAAATAAGTTGTAAGATACTTTACATAGGTGTCGACATCGAAAAAGTAAAAGTAACTACACGACAATCCTTTGTTTATTGTCTTGTATAAATCCTTTGTAAAGAAGTACGTCAAACTCAAAAAATTTTTCAGACATTTATTCTTATAGGTAAGTTAACAAATACCTGTAGACAAGGTAAAAACCTAAAAAAAATTCTACGATTCTATTAAAAAGATGTACAACACTAAAGACAACTTATATATTAATGTTCCTTTTAACGACCCCGTATCTCAATCTTATCCAATTTAAAGACATCTATGAAGATCTCAAGAGGTTTTACCGATACGGTTCTAAAAGTCAATGAAATGTTGGAACGATTGTGAACGATGATAGTCTAATACAAAACAAAACAAAATCGTGATGACTACCTACACGTCACTAAAGAATCACATCAAAAGTAAAAGTGAGGGACTCTTGATCATTCCTACTCGTGGATAAGTGAACAAATATCCGTTAAACTTAAAAAAACACTTCATAGATAACTTATAATTTGTTGTTGTTGTTTTTACTTTTTCTTTTGACAAAAAGACGATCATTGTTAAGTCTGTACTTTACATACCCCAAAAAAAGGAATATTTGAAAGGTAAAATATAACTTCATATCGACCAATAAAGAGACTCGAGGTTTTAGTCACGTCGACCACTAACGTCGGTACTTTAATTTTCTGTGAATGAAGAACCTTCCTTTCAATACTGGTTGGATCTGTCGTATAAGTTTTCGTCTCTGTAAGGAAACGGTTGTTTCCAGGCAGATCAGTTCCGATACCAAAAAGGTCACCAGTACATACATACACTCTCAACCTGACACTTCTTTCGACTCACGACTTCTTAACTACGAAAACTTCACACCACAACCTCTTCTGAGAACTCTCAGGGAACCTGACGTTCCTCTAGGTTGGTCAGGTAGGATTTCCTCTAGTCGGGACCCACAAGTGACCTTCCTGACTACAACTTCGACTTCGAGGTTATGAAACCGGTGGAGTACCCTTCTCAACTGAGTAAACTTTTCTGGGACTACGACCCTTTCTAACTTCTGTTCTCCTCTTCCCCTGTTGTCTCTTATTCTACCAACCTACCGTAGTGGCTGAATTACCTGTATCCAAACCCACCTGAGACCCTCAACCACTACCTGTCCCTCCGGACCGTACGACGCCAAGTACCCCAGCGTTTCTCAGTCTGTGCTGACTCGTTGACTTGACTTGACTATTGACCACTTGTTACGACACTATCAAAGTCCAATTGTCTCTTCCGTGAGTCGGTATGTATATGTGCATTGGTAGGAGGGGGTTTGGAGGGAGGGCAGGTCCAACAGTATCCTGTAACTCATCTCAAGGTACACGATACGTTATACAGGAAAAATCAATAGGTAAAATTTATATCGTCTCACATCTACTGGAGGGGTTTGAAGGACAGAAGGGAGACCGTCGGTATTCAAGTAAAAGATTAAGAGACTCAGAGAAAGATAAAATATGAATTCAAGTTAACATAGTGACGGAAATTCTAAGGTGTATGTTCCCTACAGTATGTTATAAAGAGGAAGAGACAGACTGAATGAAGTAAGTCATACTGAGAGGACTTCAGGTGGGCACAACGACGCTCTCCGTGACAAGGAAACATCACCGACTTATTATAAGGTATCGTATGTGTGTGGTGCCGAGGAAATGGGTAAGGAGACCTGTAAAGCCAACGAAGGTACAGAACCGATAACATTTGTTACTACGTTACTTGTGACCCCAAGTACAGATAAAAGTTGAAAAAAGGAGACCTATATACGGGTCCTCATCTTAACGTCCCAGTATGCCATCGAGATAAAAATCAAAAAATTCCTTGAAGGTATATCAAGAGGTGTCACCGATATGGTTAAATGTAAGGGTCGTTGTCACACCCTTCAAAGGGAGGAGAGGTGTAGGAGAGGTCGTAAATAAAAAAACACCTGAAAAACTACGATCGGTAAGACCGACCATACTCCACTATAGAACAACATCAAAACTAAACGTCCTTCAATACCCAAAAAGTGTGTAACACTAGAACGACAAGAGACATCTATGGTTGGTTGACAGGGTACTAGATTAAATTAAGACCGTGATAGATGGACCTCAATCACGGTCTAAGGTGTTCTATTTCCCAAGTCAGGAGGTTCTTAAGGGGGTGAAGTCTACAGTCAACGTTTGGGGTCCACCAATAGACATGATGATTGGAGGACCGATATTTAAACACCAATTGTATTTGACGAGGAGTCCAGGTTATTGAACGATATTGTCGAGTGTTTTGAGTCCCTCTGTGAAATGAATATAATAACCAAATAATATTTCCTATGTTGAGTCATTGTCGTCACCTTATCTATATATCCCGTTCCTTACACCCTTCCCCTTGGATGTACACAAGTGGTCGGGTCTTCGAGAGACTTGGGGTAGTGTATCCCAAAAATACCTCCAAGGTGATGTATCCGTACTAACTTATTTATTGATCGGTAATTGTTGACTTTTTAGAGATCGGGGAAAAAGGGAAGGCCTTCCAACTCCTATTTTGATTTACAAAGTTGGAAGATTAGTATATCAACCAAGAAGACCATTGGTTAGGGTTAGGAGGTTCTCAGTGAAGTAATCGTATTTTCAAACTACCCTTCCCCAAATGATACTTTTCATATTCTACGAGGATAGTCCCTAAAGAATTTTAAAATCCTCAAAACACGGTCTTTGGTCCCTGTCTCTGGTTTTTATAAAAAGAATAACATAATGTTACAGTATTACGAAAACGGGTAAAAATTTAATCAAACAGATAGTCAAGAGTTACTAAAAGTTCTTAATAATATAAAACTTATACTTAGTAAATTGTCTATATAAAACGTTTATAGAAAACGGTAAGAAACCAAACGGAAAAGTGATGAATTACTGCAAATTACATATTTATAAAATAAAGACACTAATCAAAACCAAAACAGGACACACTCTTCAGTGAGAAATGAGTCTCAAGTATTTCTCAATTAAAGATCTTTAAAATAACACAATGTAAATTATAAATCCAGAAGTTAAGTTACAACCTTACCTTCAAACCTATACCATATTCAATACCTAGTTCTAAATAAACAAGTGTACATCTATTGGTTAACTGGGTCGTGACGAATAACTTTTCTGGTAGAAATGGGTAACGTTACATTACACTGAAATAGAATTTAGTTCAAAAGTACATACATACCTACCTAGATAAAGACTTGTGAAAATAGACAAAATAACTAGATAAACAGATAGGAACGTGACCATGATGTGACAGAGTTATTAATATCGAAATTTTATTATGAGTATCCATTGAGTATTACATTCAGAAGACCTTACCTATAAGAAGTTACAACAGAACCGAAAAGTACCGGAAACGTAAAGGTATATTTGAAATTTTATTAGGACAGTTAGGTGATGAAGGGTGTGTGTAAAAGAAACTTAATAGTCAACTCCAATTTAACTTAGATATCTAGTTAAACCCTTCTCTCATAAGTCAAAGAGACTAAGGAAAGGAGTCGAACTGTATATTTCAATATCCATACTTATACTTACAATTGTCTTTATACTCCAACTTTCATCTCCAGATTACAATCCAGAATTATCTTTCACAAAATTCATGTTAATCTCTTTTAGAAAAATATCTTAGTGAAAAGACAGGTATACAGTGAATAGGAGTAAGGACAGGGGTTTAACGTAACACAATTCACTAAAAGTCATCTTCACTCTCGGTCCCTCCCCATCACCCTTCTCTGTGTCACAGGGTAACCTCCGACAAGACCGATGTAAAAAGACATACCATTTAGTGACGTTTTGAATCATCGAATTTTGTCATTGTTGTTGTTGTCATTGTTGTTGTTGTCAGTAGAGAGTACCAAAACACCCAACTGACCCGAACCAACTCGACAGGAGTAAACTGTGGTTAGTCTTTCTATTACCCACCGAGAGGGACATTACGTCCAGTTCTTCGTTGTCAATCTTGACCTGTACCTTGTTCTCTTACCAAGGTTTATGCTTTTCCATAAGAAGTTCCGACATATCACAGTGCGACGAATAAACTGAATATACGTCTCATGTAGTAGTCTTTACGACCCGACCTACTTCGTGTTCGACCTTAGTTCTAACGGCCCTCTTTATAGTCATTGGAGTCTATACGTCTACTGTGGTGGGATACCGTCTTTCACTTCTTCTCGATTTCTCGGAGAACTCCTTTCACTTTCTCTTCTCACTTTTTCAACCGAATTTCGAGTTGTAAGTCTTTTACTTGTAGTACCGTAGACCAGGGTAGTGAAGTACCCTTTATCTACCCCTTTGTCACCTTTTTCACCGACTGAAATAAAAAAACCCGAGGTATTAGTCACGTCTAAAATACNATTGGAGTCTATACGTCTACTGTGGTGGGATACCGTCTTTCACTTCTTCTCGATTTCTCGGAGAACTCCTTTCACTTTCTCTTCTCACTTTTTCAACCGAATTTCGAGTTGTAAGTCTTTTACTTGTAGTACCGTAGACCAGGGTAATGAAGTACCCTTTATCTACCCCTTTGTCACCTTTGTCACCGACTGAAATAAAAAAACCCGAGGTATTAGTCACGTCTACCACTGACGTCGGTACTTTAATTCTCTGTGAATGAGAACCTTCTTTGCAATACTGGTTGGATCTGTCATATCATTTTTTCGTCTCTGTAATGAATCGGTTGTTTCCAGACAGAAGAGTTCTAATACCAAAAAGGTCATCAGTATATACCTACACTCTCAACCTGATATTTTTTTCGACTCGTGACTTTTTAACTACGAAAACTTGACACCATACCTCTTCTGAGAACTCTCAGGGAACCTGTCGTTCCTCTAGGTTGGTCAGGTAGGGGTTCCTTTAGTCAGGACTTATAAGTAACCTTCCTGATTACAACTTCAACTTTGAGGTTATGAGACCGGTGGACTACGTTTCTTGACTGAGTAACCTTTTCTGGGACTACGACCCTTTCTAACTTCCGTCCTCCTCTTCCCCTACTGTCTCCCACTCTACCAACCTACCGCAGTGGCTGAGTTACCTGTACTCAAACTCATTTGAGGCCCTTAACCATCACCTGTCCCTCCGGACCACCCGACGTCAGGTACCCCAACGTTTCTCAACCTGTGTTGACTCACTGACTTGACTTGACTTGACTCTATCTAACACTGTTCCAACGTTAATCTAACACGTTCCCCGACTTAGTCAAAGTCCGAAGATTTTCGTTTATAAGTACTTAATTGGACGGACCGGTATAAATCACGTCCTCTCTTGGGGTGTTCAGACACTTATGAACCTTCGAACCACGTAACTTCTAGTAGAGATCTCTAATTGGCGGTATTCCTCTTCAAATCTCAGGGACCCCTTCATATACACAAGGTACTATTTTTTTTTTTTTCCTAAAATCTATTGATATTATTTTAAATACCCTTTGTTCATTTCGATAATGAAAACATTAATTTTTCTTTTTTTAATTTGAAACTGGTGAAAAAAACAGCTTACCTTTATGTGTTTCATGTCGGGTAGTAATAGTTACCTCTCCATATTTATAAATTAGTCAGTATAGTCTTAGAATCCTTTCCTACAGTATACGAAACAAAACACACAAACAAACTCCCCTTTGTCGTGTAGTCTCTACTACTGTATAAATCGAGAAGTGATAATCTGGTAGTTTTGTTTTGAGACTATTCGACTGAAAGAGTCGAAGTTGACTTTAAACGTAAGTATGACTGAAAGACGATTACGTTCAGAAAATGGTGTATAAAAATAATCTAATTTTATTGTCTTCCTCGAGTCCTGATTCGTATGAACGAAAATCTTCAAGAAAGAGGTTACAAAGGGGAAGTAGGGATTTTTGTACAAGTTTCAACTTTAAAAACGTAATGAAATGTTTTCTTGTGTGTTAAAAAAATTTTAAGTTTAAACTAGGATGAAAGAGAAACTCTGGTAGGTTGAATAAGGGACCTGTGTCTTAATTTTGTTACTTTGAGGGTAATCAAAAGTGTAAGCAATCACTATTGTAGATTTTAACGTCTGAAAAAAGAAATTGACCCTTTAAAAGTTCTGACGAGGGGTCTCTTTGACGTGTTCCAGTAACTCAGGGAGTAATTTCTCGGACTGAGAACCCTTCCACACTTCTCCGTAAGAAGGTTTCTACTATAAAAGTGATGGTGTGTACCTCAAGATGAACGTATTTATTTTGTCGGTTTGAACTCAGTCAGTCCAGTAAATTTCGGTTACAGGGCTGTGATGTTCGACACGATTCGTCATATCCCTCTATTTACAAACTACGTCGGTTATTAAGCTTACTTTCTTTACATGACTTTCCCTAAAAAGTTATCGTGGAATTATTCAGGTTCTTGTTAATTGGTTGTACAAATAAACTTTTATCGACAGAAAAACTTGTTGTTTATAACCCAATCAACTAAGTCTGAACAGTTTTGGCCCTGTATTTATGGGAAGTAGAGGTTTAGAGTTTTCAGATTGAGTAACGAACCGTAAGTTTTTCATAAATTTCCTGTCCTCCTTCCCTATCAATCCTTCAAACCCTAGTTGTACATATTGGTTGTTTCTGGATGACATATCGTATCCCTTGAGTCGAGTTACAATACACCGTCGGACCTATATACCCTCAAATCGCCTCTTACCTACGTACATATACATACCGACTCGGGGAAACGACAAGTGGACTTTAATAGTGTTGTAACCAAGAATTAGTCGATATGGGGTTATGTTTTCTTTTTCAAATTGTTTTGACTACTTACTTATTCAGTCAGTTAATTAATCTCTTATATAGTATACGGCAGATTACAAGGAAAATACGGAGATGATCTTACAAGTCATCATACGCAGTCAATCAGAAATTGATACGAAACTGAACGAACTCGTACTATAACTTACAAATTAACACTGAACCGAGTCACTGACTCAAAGTCTTTCAAGTATAAAAGAAAAAGGAGAACGGAGGTCGACAATATCGGACCTATGACAATTTACAATCACTTGGTACAAGAACTTCCGACTTACCTTTCTGAGGTAAGACGTTAGTATTAAACCGAGGATACTACAAAAAGGTGTAAGTTTTATCTATCACCGTCTCTTACAAGTACTTGACTACCTTCTGTACTTGAGAATCTAATATCTTCGTGTCACTCAAATCTCTTTATATTTATTTTTATTCAGGTTTTTCGTCCCTTCAACATTTGGTAATTTCAGTCCTTTTTTTTTATGTGTTTGAGTTATTCTCTCTTTTTTGTCTAATGAATTTTTTTTTTTTTTTGTTTGGAGAGTAGTCGTTGTAACCTCCGGTTTTCTGTTACCTTACGGTAAAAGGTTCCTAATTCGATAGTCAATCTACCCTCACATTTTATTTATGTAAAAATCTTTGTATTACTCTTTGAACTGGTGTGTCCGAAAACGACATTCTTCATGATTTTCTATACGGAATTATTCTTCTATAATTTAGATTCCCCTCTCTCACCTGATACACTTCGTTAAATTATTTAATTATTCATACTCTTTTTTTAATTATTTACAACTCAGAAATTTTTAATTATTTATATTTTTATCTACCTATAAACATTGTTCTTTTCTAATTTTACAATCCTTTGTTGTCGTACTTATACCTTCATCTACAGATCTCAATTTCATTACGTAAAAGTTAAAAAACTTTCCGTACATCTCTACAATAATTATTGAACTCTAAAACAATTTCGTTTATATATTCACTTTTAAAATCACTTTCGGTACTTTTATTGTCTTTATATTGAAGATTCAGTTATCTCCTACCCTTTTCTTCTAAATTTTTTTATNACAATAATTATTGAACTCTAAAACAATTTCGTTTATATATTCACTTTTAAAATCACTTTCGGTACTTTTATTGTCTTTATATTGAAGATTCAGTTATCTCCTACCTTTTTCTTCTAAATTTTTTTATTTACTGAGATTATAAATCACCTTTAATAATTGTTTTTCTTTTGTGTTTTATTTTACTGTTACTAGTCCAGATAATCCAGTCATCAGTATTATATACATTTATTTAATTTGATTAATCAATTTCTGTGACTCTAACCTAAAAAAAATTTCAGGTCATTATACGATAATTACTCTGTTACCCAAAATTTTTCTTTCAGACAAATATTCTCCTTTGAATAACTGTGACCTTCAAACTTTTATCTTAATAGACCCCTTTTTATTAATTTTCTTTCTATTACATCGGTATAATTGTGATATTTTAGTGTTAAATTTATATTTGTAATAATCTCTACTTTTTTTGGAATTAAAGTACTACTCTCTTTCAATGGTCCCTCTATATTTTTTTAAGGTTCAGATATACGTGGATTGTCCGAAGGGGACACCGAGTCGACCATTTCTTAGACGGACGTTACACCCTAGGGACCTAACCTTTCTAGGGGACCTCTTCCCTTTCCGTTCGGTGAGATCATAAGATCGGAACCTGACGTTCCTCTAGGTTGGTCAGGTAGGATTTCCTCTAGTCAGGACCCATAAGTAACCTTCCTGACTGACTTCGACTTTGAGGTTATGAAACCGGTGGACTACACTTCTCGACTTAGTAAACTTTTCTGAGACTACGACCCTTTCTCACTTCTGTCCTCCTCTTCCCCTGTTGTCTCCTACTCTACCAACCTACCGTAGTGGCTGAGTTACCTGTACCCAAACCCATCTGAGGCCCTCGACCACTACCTGTCCCTCCGGACCGTACGACACCAGACACCCCAACGTTTCTCAGTCTGTGCTGACTCTCTGACTTAACTTGACTATACGTAGATTGTGATATTGGAACTTGATAAAGTCGTTTTTAATCGTATTAATGTTCATCTTCGTCTTTTAATGTATTTCTGAAATCCTCTAAACTTGTATAGAGAGTCTTCAATTTTTATGTCGACAGTTTTCCATCCTTTTTGTATTTTCTAAGTGTATTGTGTGTTCGTTTTTGGGTAAATAGTTCCTAATATAGATTTCTGTATATTTGGATGTAAACCTTTTGACACGTTTCTTTAGAAAGATTCGGTGATTCCTTCCGAGTTTTCTATGGTTTATTGATTACATTCGACTCGTTATAAGAGAACAATGTTATGTCATTTTGAGTTTTAATTATTTTTATTTTATGGTTTATTAAGTACTCGGTTTTTATTTGACCTTTACCATAATCGTCACTTTCACGTTATTTTTGTGATACTTAGTTTTAAACACACTATGTCACTCTCACTATAAATTTCTTATATGGACGCTTCCAAGTAATGAAACAGAAAGGAGGAAGAAAGGTCAAGTAGCAAGTGACATAATTATAGACGATGTTCTTTTCTTATATCGTAACGAATCAGAGTAAGAGGAAGTTAATCAATACCTTAATTTCCGAAAATTTAAAAAAAATTAGAAATTCTATAACAGTCTATGTACTCCCTCAAAAAAACTACTCCTTTACCCAAGGAGGAGACAGATATTACCTAGGTCCTCTCAGTCCGGTAGATCTAAGAGTAACATGTGGTATCTCTTACCCGTAAAAGGAGGTAGGAGTAAATGAGTCGTGTTAGTAGACTTTCCCCTGTTAGGTCAGTGCCTCTGGTAAAACGGTAAACGGTAAGTAAAGTACGACATCGACAAAACCCCCATATAAGTCGGTAAAAATATAGGTGATCAATTGGGTATACCAGTCATATTTAACTCTTAGAAATTGTAAATTACAGGACACGATCCACGATCTAACTTCTACTCTTTATTTGTCAGGAACGGATCGATAGTGTCCTTCTATTCATTACTAATATTAGTTCATGAGGTGTCTGCTTATTACAGTCACTTCTCACAACTTTGATAATAAATATTTGCTCTCAGAGTGATAAGTTGTATTAATCTCACAGACCATCCTCCTACGATTAATTTTTCTGTAATAATGTCAGAAAGAGACTTCTGGAGTTTTGTAAATATTTATAAAAGTGTTTAACACGGATTCTTTATTCTCTTTTTTGGTACCTCAAGTTATTAAATCTTTGTCATCTTAAATTCTCGGCTTTTAGTATAGTTTTAAGTTGATTAGTTCAGAAGGTCAAAGTAGAGTATTCACATCTTTTGACCTTTTCTGTAATGAGGTCGGGAATTTATTCTTTTTTCGGTCTGTTCACCGTTTACTTGTTGAAAAGGACTTGGATAGGTTGTTGACTCCTAAGTTGTTGAACAGACGTTAGACGTCTGTCTGTCCTCGGACACCCATTTTTTGTCCTGGACTTGTGTACGAATGGACATCGTCTACGGTGGTCTAATGTATATTCTGTCTTTCCACTGAGCCACTTTTTGACAACTGTTTAACGGTCGTCAGTTTACACCCGACTATACTTTCATACTTTAGAGTCTCTACGTCTACATCCCCGAAAAATAAAAAAGTGTTAGAAAAGGAGGTGTTTAAGGAATTTTACGAGTGTTCCTTTTTGTCCCTCTGAGGATTCTTTCAAAGGAAGTACCACAGGAATTTTGAAAGGGGTCTAGACAGAGGGAAGAGAGGGACCACTTTTTTTTTTTTCAGAATTGGACGTCTCCTTTCTCGTTGTGTTGACAGTCGAATTATAGGACCAACTTTGAGTACCGTAGACATCAGCCCCTTGTCTTTTTAATTTT
Source organism: Capra ibex (assembly GCA_006410555.1). NCBI lineage: Eukaryota > Metazoa > Chordata > Mammalia > Artiodactyla > Bovidae > Capra > Capra ibex. The sequence continues at coordinate 83,906,328 of SJYO01041852.1, forward strand.
ACAACACGGAGAAACCTTTTTTCCTTCATGTGCGATTCTGGTCGTAATCTTGATCTCCTCTTCCACCTCGTGAACCCTTCTGAGGTCCAAGACTTATAGACGGAGTTTGAGTTCAAATTAGTACTACAGTCTCTTGTTTGTGAGAGACGGGGCATAAAGGTTTGTACTGCGACTGTTCACGACTCGTTTTTTCGTCACTTTATGAAGACTTTGTCGTTCTCTGTCCAAGAGACAGAACGTGGGATTTGTGTTCTGTAGTGGTCTTCTTAGACTCTGGAACCTATCTTAGACATCGTTGTTGTTTTACGTCGACTTGAAGACTGGTATAATTGTGTTTGGTGGTGTAATTTCTTTCCTTTTAACATGAGTAGAAGTTCGTGTTTATATAAACAGAGTTATATACGACAGTATATTTTGTAATAATTATTAGTAATTATTTAATTCTCCTTAACTTTTTTCGTTCCTTTTTTTCGTGTCAACTTCTCTTTTTCGTACAAACCCTTGCGTACATTCTTAATTTCTAAAATTTTAAATTTTTTATTTTTTATTTTGTAAAATTTAGAATTTTTTTTTTCTTTATAGTATACTATGAACGGAATTTTTGAATTTTTTTTTTTTCTTCTCTTTTTCGTTAGTAGTCTTAGTCTGAATATGATTCGAAGACAGAATGTTTGAATCTGTGTCTTGTTTAAATTTGGGTTTCCTTCCTTTGTTTAGTTTATTGACTACTACTACAATTTCCGCGATTACCTTTTCCATCTGTTGTCCGTGATTGTCTATTAGTAAAGTAAAGGTATTCATTCTTAATTTATCTTTATGATCTTTAGTTTCCGAGTCATTGTCTTCACTTCTTACGGAAGTTGTCCGAACAGTCCTCTGAGTTGTACCGACTCGTTTATTAGACATTTGAACTTCTGTCCAGTCAATCTTAATAGGTTTGAAGCCACATTTAACTTTTCAATCTTGTCTTGGAAGGTCTTACACCCTTTTATAGTTTGTTACATTGGATGTGTAGTAACCATAAGGTCTTTCTCTTCTCTTTATCTCTTAATACATCTCCATTCCGACATATGACAGTGGGACGAATAAATTAAATATACGTCTCATGTAGTACTCTTTTCGACCCGACCTTCTTCGTGTTCGACCTTAGTTCTAACGACCCTCTTTATAGTTATTGGAGTCTATACGTCTACCGTGGTGGGAATACCGTCTTTCACTTCTCCTTGATTTTTCGGAGAACTACTTTCACTTTCTCCTCTCACTTTTTCAACCGGATTTCGAGTTGTAAGTCTTTTGTTTCTAGTACGGTAGGCGAAGGGTAGTGAAGTACCCTTTATCTACCCCTTTGCCACCTTTGTCACAGTCTGAAATAAAAAACTTCGAGGTTTTAGTGACGTCTACCACTAAAGTCGGTACTTTAATTTTCTGCGAATGAGGAACCTTCTTTTCAATACTGGTTGGATCTATCGTACAACTTTTCGTCTCTGTAATGAAACGACTGATTCCAGGTAGATCAGTTCCGATACCAAAAAGGACACCAGTACATACCTACACTCTCAACCTGACACTTCTTCCGACTCGCGATTTCTTAACTACGAAAACTTGACACCACAACCTCTTCTGAGAACTCTCAGGGAACCTGTCGTTCCTCTAGGTTGGTCAGGTAAGACTTCCTCTAGTCGGGACCCTAAAGAGACCTTCCTTACTATGATTTCGACTTTGAGGTCATGAAACCGGTGGAGTACGCTTCTCGACTGAGTGTCCTTTTCTGAAACTATAACCCTTCCTAACCCCCGTCCTCCTCTTCCCCTACTGTATCCTACTCTACCGACCTACCGCAGTGACTGAGTTACCTGCACTCAGACTCATTTGAGGTCCTCAACCACTACCTGTCCCTCCGGACCGTACGACGCTAAGTACCACAGGGTTTCTCAACCCGTGCTGACTCACTGACTTGACTTGACTTGACTTCTAGGTTTTTACTACATACTCTTAAAAGGTTATAACTACTGTCTGTACATGTTTTGTCTAGGTTCATCGAGTCTCTTGTTCGATCTATTTAAGGGTCTCATTTGTGTGATTCTGTATTTTACTACGTTTTTATAAAAGTTAATGTCCATCTCTTTTTAGGTTTGATTATAAGGAGTACTTATATTTGTATCTTTAGGTTGTTTTACAACCTTTCCTATTTATTTATTTTTCTATACAATTTTTCTATTGTGTAGTGTTGATTCGTCTCAATTCGGGTTCTTACGTTCTTTCACTTTCTTTCTTTCACTTCAGCGAGTCAGCACAGGCTGAGAAACGCTAGGGTACCTGACATCGGGTGGTCCGAGGAGGCAGGTACCCTAAGAGGTCCGTTCTTATGACCTCACCCAACGGTAAAGGAAGAGGTCCCCTAGAAGGACTGGGTCCTTAACTTGGATCCAGAGGGCGTAACGTCCGTCTATGAAATTGGAGACTCGGTGGTCCCTTCACGTGTTCTTACGTTCCCACCATGATTTAAATTTTTAGTTAGTCACGTTAGGTGATATGATCGTCTGATTTATCCTTCTCGGTACACCAGTACTGTTATATAAGTATTCTTTGTAACTGTTTTAAATAAGAACTAGTTGTTTTTCCATATTGAGAATCATTTCACCCTTTTCTTTCCTTAAAGGAGTGAATTTTTTGGTTGTCCCTTCGGGTTGGATTATTCAAGTCAAGTCAGTGAGCCGGTACAGGTCAAGAAACACTGGTGTACCTGACATCGTGAGGTCTGAAGGGACAGATAGTGTTTGAGGACCTCGAACGAGTTTGAGTACAGGTAACTCAGCCACTTCGGTAGGTTGGTAGAGTAGGAGACAACAGGGGAAAAGGAGGATGGAAGTTAGAAAGGGTCGTAGTCCCAGAAAAGGTTACTCAATAAAAAAGCGTAGTCCACCGGTTTCATGGACGGTGGACTCTTTAGCGATACGTCCAGTTCTTCGTTATCAATCTTGGTCCGTACATTTTTACCTGACCAAGTTTTAACCTTTTCTTCATGTAGTTCCGACATATAACAGTGGAACGAATAAATTGAATATACGTCTTATGTAGTACTCTTTGCGACCCGACCAACTTCGTGTTCGACCTTAGTTCTAACGGTCCTCTTTATAGTTATTGGAGTCTATACGTTTACTGTGGCGGGAATACCGTCTTTCATTTCTTCTTGATTTCTCGGAGAACTACTTTCACTTTCTCCTTTCACTTTTTCGACCGAATTTTAAGTTGTAAGCCTTTTGATTCTAGTACCGTAGACCAGGGTAGTGAAGTACCCTTTATCTACCCCTTTGTCACCTTTGTCACTGTCTGAAAAAAACCCGAGGTTTTAGTGACGTCTACCACTGACTTCGGTACTTTAATTTTCTGTGAACGAGGAACCTTCTTTTCGATACTGGTTGGACGTGTCATATAATTTTTCGTCTCTGTAATGAAATGACTGTTTCCAGGTAGATCAGTTCCGATACCAAAAAATAATTATCAGTTCATACCTACACTCTAAACCTAATATTTCTTTCGATTCTCGACTTCTTAACTACGAAAACTTGACACGGTAACCTTTTCTGAGAACCCTCAGGGGACCTGACGTTCCTCTACTTTGGTCAGTTAGAATTTCTTTTAGTCAGTACTTATAAGTAATCCTCCTGACTACAACTTCGACTTCGAAGTTATGAAACCGTTGGATTATTCTTTCCAGATGTTTTCGAATGTCGATTGTACTACGAGTTACTACTCTCTGGCTCTATAGTAGAGAGCGGTGTGGACAAGTCGTAACACAACATTTGGAACAACAACAAATTAGTGATTCAGTGAGAAAGCACTGGGGTACTAGACATCGGGTGATCCGAGAAGACAGAAACCCTAACGGGCTCGTTCTTATGACCTCACCCAACGGTAAAGGAAGAGGTCCCCTGGAAGGTCGGGTCCTTACTTGGGCTCAGAACGGAACCGTCTACCCAAGAGACGGTAACTCGGTGGTCCCTTCGGACAACATTAAAAATGGGTCACATTACTCTTTTCCCTATGTCTAACCTTTTCTTCATTTGATAAAGATAAACGTGTGTTGTAATAATAGATATAACTTTTAGGGTTTCTTAGATATTATTGTGAAGATCTTTATGATTCAACCAAATCGTTATTGTCACTGATGTTCCAGTAAGTCAAGTCAAGTCAAGTCAGAGAGTCAACACAGGCTTGGGGTACCTAACGTCATGTGGTCCGGAGTGACAGGTAGTGGTTGAGGGTCTCAAGTGAATTTGAGTGCAGGTAGTTCAACCACTACGGTAGGTCGGTAGAGTAGGAGACAACAGGGGAAGAAGAGGACGGGATTTAGGGAAGGTCATAGTCCCAGAAAAGGTTACTTAGTCGAGAAGCGTACTCCACCGGTTTCATAACCTCAAAGTCGGAGTCGTAGTCAGGAAGGTTACTTGTGGGTCCTTACTAGAGGAAATCCTACCTGACCAACCTAGAGGAGCGTCAGGTTCCCTGAGTGTCCTCAGAAGAGGTTGTGGTGTCAAGTTTTCGTAGTTAAGAAGGTGCGAGTCGAAAGAAGTGTCAGGTTGAGAGTGTAGGTATGTACTGGTGACCCTTTTGATATCGGAACTGATCTGCCTGGAAGCAATCGTTTCATTACAGAGACGCAAAGTTATACGATAGATCCAACAAGTATTGAAAGGAAGGTTCCTTATTCGTAGAAAATTAAAGTACCAGCAATATATTTTTTCATTAATATAAAGACGCATGAGTGTTACTGTTTAACTTTAAATTTTAAATTTTCCGTTATGATAAACGTTATCCTAGTTTTGTTATTTCATGGATCCATATTTAATTCCCACACGTCAAACATCAAAAGTATACAACTTTTCAAGTTTTGTATTACTTTCTTTAGTTTCTTCTTGATTTACTGATCTCTTTATTTTACACAGGTGTCTAAAATTCTGAGCCATAACAAATCAGACATGCAGATATATAAGTTACGAAAAGATTAGTTTTAGAGTCATTCAAGAAAACGTCTACAACTATTCTACTAAGGTCTTAGATGAACCTTTCCGTTTCTATGACTTTCTCCGTTTTGTTAAGATCTTTTGTTCTCTTTTAAAAATTTAACTACTATAATACGACTCGAACGGTCAGATTCTGCCGCGTCACCATTTCTTAGTCGGACTGTTACGTCCTCTGCGTTCTCTACGTCAAGTTAGGGACCTACCCCTGGTAGGCGACCTTATCTTTTACCGTTGGGTGAGGTCATGAGAACGGACCTTTTAAGGTTCCTGTCATCTCGGAATGTCCGATATCAGGTACCCCAACTTTCTCAAAGTCTGTACTGACTCGTGTGTGTCCGTGTGAATGCAATGAAAGAAACAAAACTATTCCCGTGGTACCGATACATTTTACATTTATAATTTTATTCGACACACTCTTCCTATATCTTTAAGTGTAGAAACGTATAGAAAAAAGGCATTTCGATTTTAATAAATTTTTCCTTTTTTCTGTGTCTACACATATTGCCTGAAAACCTGAGTCTCCCTCTCCCTCTCCCACCCTACTAAACCCTCTTACCCTTAAGATTGTACATATGACAGTACATTCTTAACTTAGCGGTCAGGTACAGACTGCATCCCACGTCGAACGAACCCCGACCACGTACCCCTACTGGGTCTCTCTACAACACCCCTCCCTCCACCCTCCCCCCAAGTACAAACCCTTGCGTACATTCTTAATTTCTAAAATTTTAATTTTTTTTTTTTTAAGTTAAGGTGAGGGTCAGTGGTTTAACCACCTTTGTGTCCAACCATTAGGCCTCCGACTAGGAGACCAATTCGGTGTCTTGACGTAAAACGTCTACCCGATTGCGTTATAGGACACAGGACAACTGACCAAAAGAGGTGAGAGGTGGAGGTGCAGTCGGGACGCTACCGACACGACTCCTGTGACCGTTAGGTTTCTTCTGTCCTGAACACGGTAACGAGTACGAAAGGTACATTTGTTAAAGGGGGAGTAGGACAAAAGGAATTTTGAAACTGGATTAAAGAAAGTGTACGACTCGATTACGACTACTGAGAAATTTCCGTCGATTTTTATAGTCCTTCCAGACGACTTCAAGTCTTTACTCCTGGTGTAAGTAAGGTCGTGACG
>SJYO01041852.1:83912801-83932449 GCA_006410555.1 Capra ibex
TTTTTTCTGTGTCTACACATATTGCCTGAAAACCTGAGTCTCCCTCTCCCTCTCCCACCCTACTAAACCCTCTTACCCTTAAGATTGTACATATGACAGTACATTCTTAACTTAGCGGTCAGGTACAGACTGCATCCCACGTCGAACGAAGCCCGACCACGTACCCCTACTGGGTCTCTCTACAACACCCCTCCCTCCACCCTCCCCCCAAGTACAAACCCTTGCGTACATTCTTAATTTCTAATTATTTTTTTTTTTTTAAGTCAAGGTGAGGGTCAGTGGTTTAACCACCTTTGTGTCCAACCATTAGGCCTCCGACTAGGAGACCAATTCGGTGTCTTGACGCAAAACGTCTACCCGATTGCGTTATAGGACACAGGACAACTGACCAAAAGAGGTGAGAGGTGGAGGTGCAGTCGGGACGCTACCGACACGACTCCTGTGACCGTTAGGTTTCTTCTGTCCTGAACACGGTAACGAGTACGAAAGGTACATTTGTTAAAGGGGGAGTAGGACAAAAGGAATTTTGAAACTGGATTAAAGAAAGTGTACGACTCGATTACGACTACTGAGAAATTTCCGTCGATTTTTATAGTCCTTCCAGACGACTTCAAGTCTTTACTCCTGGTGTAAGTAAGGTCGTGACGTGAGAACTCAGTAATAAAGAAATTGACGTTCTGTGTTTATGCAAGAAAAGAGAGAAGATAACCATTAAAATGTAACTCTGTAGTAATCTTTCGTCGAAGACCCGATAAAAAGTTTGGTGTGATCGACTTGAGTAAAAAAGGGAAGTGATTTACCTAAAAACTAATCGTTATTATTATTTCTGGTTACACACCACAAGGCTTCTGAATTGACCGAGAGAAAGTTTCATTTAGAAATTCAGGTTACTAGTTCAACAAAGACTATGAATTGTTTCCGTGTGTAAAAAAGGAGGTCTTTCAACCACTTAAAAGTCCAGGAAAAAAAAAAAATATTAGAACTGAGAACCCGTAAAGAAGGATGTACCCTCACAAACAAGGGCCTCTACGAGGAGGGCCCGTTCAGGTCTCTTTGTCTTCAAATTCTTCTGTTGTATCCAAATGATGTAACCTCTACACGGGAATGATAGAAAGAAACACAAAGATAATCGTCAGTGAAATGGGTAAGATGAAGATGGTTGTCTTTTCCGTACCCCGGTTACGGAACCTGTCTACCTAATTTGTTCATACGCTTCTAGATCTTTAGAAATAAGTGACTGTCACAGTTTCGTTTATACTGAAGACTGATTAGATTTCTAGTTTATTTAATCGAAGACGTTTTACGTTTCGTCCGTTCAAGGAACAAGTTTCGGAAGTAGTGAGAGAGAAATTTCTAGAAAAGAAAAAAGGTATATCGTAGGAAGAACTAAAGTCTGTGTCGTGAAAGGTCGAGACACGATGGGTAGTTTTACATAAAACCCTGTTTTATACGAAAGTAAGTACGTGTGAAATTATATTTAAATTCAGTAATACAGTAGTGGAGGTCCTTACACACATAGTTTTTGGACTCAGGATTAATTCGTTAAACCAAAGGGACCACTGAGTCGCTATTTCTCAGACTTTCAGTTACAACCTCTGTACCCAAGTTAGAGACCCAACCCTTCTAGGGGACCCTTGGGTGAGGTCATAAGAACGGACCCTTCAAAGTGGTTATTCTCATCGTGTCACCCGATGTCAGGTACCCCAGTGCTTTCTCCCAACGTGCTGAATCACTGATTTACTATTGACTCGTTATTCATTATACAAAGGGCCTTAAAATCTACGACTACTAGGATTCTTTATTCACCTCTCTTCGATCTGTCCTTAGAATGGTATCAGAGTCTTTAACCAGACGGGGTTCCAACCGTGTTTACTTTTGTGAGTTTCCACAAAAAATCATGAATGACATCAAAGTCCAATTTAGTAGTCCCGTTCATAATAAAAAGGAAGAGAGTAATGAGTGGAACAACAATGAAAGTAGAACCAAGTCAAACTGTTTACCGCTAAAACGGTCCCCCGATTTCTTCTTTACTCGACTTAAGGTGGGTATAAGTTCCGGGTACGACTACAGGAGGGGTCAAATTACACGGTATACCAAACCGCGTCACCGTGAAAGGTGGGAAGACTTTGTGGGGAAGCGAACACACCGTAGGTAGTAAAACGAACAACTGAATCAAAGTAAAAGACAAAAAGACCGGACGAGTTGACGGACACTGTCGTAATTTAATAAGAAGACTAGAAAGAAAAAGGGACTCAAACGTTTGACCTTAAATACCTACAGAAATTTGGATTTCCCAAAAGACTGTTTCCATCTACGGTTATTTTACTATAAGTTTCCTTTTGGTATGTGAAATTCTTCCGTTGTGGGAGGTTGCTTTACGACAACAAGTAAAAATACACTCTTCCTTTGTAATGTTGGACATCTCTTCAGTCATATCTTTAAATCTTTATTTTACCCCTGGAACCTCTAAAAGGTCGAGTTGAAGTAAAATGTCGACACCTGTGACTTCAAAACTTCCCATTCAACGTCTCATAGGTCCCATGTCTTAACCTTGAACTTGAACCGTGAGGGTTGTGTCAAGTGACACACAAGTGATGTAACACGACGGAGAAAATTACTGTATAAGAAAAAAATTTTTAATTATTTAGATAAAAAAATTAACTTCATACTAACGAGATGTTACAACACAATCGGAGACGACATGTTGTCGTACCTAGTCGACACACATATGTATATAGGGGAGGGAGCCCTCGGAGGGAGGGTGACAGGAGTAGGATGGGGAGGTCCAGTAGTGTCTTACTCGACTCGAGGGACACGAACGATGATCAATAGACAAAATGTGTACCATCACAAATGTACAGTTACGATGAAAGAATCAAGTAGGGTGAGAGAGGAAGGGGGCGAGTGAGAGAGGAAGGGGGCGACACAAGTGGTCGGGTAAGAGATGTAGACACAGAGAGGAGGACGAGACGTTTATCATTGCTGAATAATAATTACTGTTTTCTTACACTTCTCTCTAATCGATGGTTCACTCTTTTTTTTATGTGTCTTACGTCATTCAAGGGATGTATACTTGGAAGTTCAAGGTTCGTAAGTTTCTACGTCTTCACCCAACGTAGTTACAGTCCGTACTCACTTTAACGTCGAACGGGACGTAGAGGATAACGACTGTTAGAAAGTCGAGATGGTAGAGGGTGCAGGAGAGGGAAGAGGTCAGTCATTGCGAAGAACGAAAAATACGGTCGGGGATATACGGTCGATAACATGACATGACATGAAAAGTTCCATGACATTCTAATTTAAAAAAGAAATAACAAACACAGCGAAAATTACATAATAAACACACTTTTCATAATGTTTGGATAATACTTTCACTTTCAGTGAGTCAGCACAGGCTGAGAAACGTTGGGGTACCTGATATGTCAGGGACCTTAAGAGGTCCGGTCTTATGACCTCACTCATCGACAAAGGAAGAGGTCCCCTAAAAGGGTTTAGTCCCTAACTTGGGTCCAGAATTTGTAACGTCCGTCTAAGCAATGGTAGACTCGGTGGTCCTTTCGGGTTTAGATAATATCATACCATGATATGTCGGTTGACACAATCAACCCATAGATCCGATTGAAACAACCTGAATACTTGTCTAACCTAAATCCTTACACGAGAGTCTTTCCTTGAGTAAACATACATCCCGAATTACATAAAGGAGTAAAGGAAAAATTTTGGTTTCAGAATGAAATCCCTTAAACAGATTGTGATACCACACTACACTCCCCCGTGTAATAATATATATAATAACATTATAGTAATAGAAGTTACATTGCAATAGTAGTTACCTTGGAGACTGAAGAAGACTGAACGATCGTTATTGTTTCGATACTAAGAAGTGACAAAAGTACAGACTCCTGACAAATAAACAAGACAGGATACAAATCGACCGGGTTTGTCGGAACGATATTCTCTCATTGATGTCCTAAACGTACCACAGCTCCTTACTGATCTCTGAAGTCCCTAACCGTGTTTGATTTCCGTAGGAGAAAAATGAAGACAAATTTAACAAGAGAGAAGATCAATGTAAAGGGGTCACGTTTTCCAGTTTGTTTTCGCGGTGTAGTGGTGAGTGGTGACCAAAGTAAAGTCGGGAAGACAGAACTGAAACAGTATTCTTACTTAATGGACCTGAACGATACATGTACAGTGTACCGGAACCCACGACGACTGGTCGTGACAAGGACCCCCACAGGTACCAAACCGGACCCAATACTGACTCAGGAAAGTCTTTTTTTTACTTTATTTTAGAAATATAAACGTATCCCTCCGGAGTATCTCCTAAACAGAAAGTTGAATGACTGGTAGTAATTATGGAAACGGTTGTGTTACAAGTTCAGAAGTAGTGTAACCGAGTGTAGTCTCTTTTACTTCGGTCCTTCGAACTGTATAAGATTTTTGGGAAAAACGGTGAGTGTAACACTCAATAAGGAGGTATAAATTGGTCATACAAAATAGAAAAGAAGTATCTAGTACAAATGACTCTTTTTGTTTGTTTGGTATTAGTAATGGTGTTTTTCTAGGATGGGAAGAAAACAGACTTTGACTTTTAATAGAAGTTTCTGGTTAGTGAATCGATAAACTTCTTCAAAGAAAAAGGAAGACTTTAATCGTCTTACATATTCGTTTACTTTTTGACATATTTTTATCAATGGTTTACACATTTAACAATTCATTGATATATTTTACAAAAGTATACATAATCGTCGTAATAAGCGAAGTCGTGTAAACTTACTCAAACTACATGGTATCCCGGGATCCGTCCTGTGGTGTTATGTTTCTTCTACGGTTTCAAAGGTGGTGGGTTTCAGAGAAGTAGGTTGTCTTCTCTGACGACCCATTTCTTAGGTGATATTAATCTACACTGTTCCCGAATATATTCATAGATTTATTTAACACCATATTTAAAAGAGGGTTATTGATATCGGAGGGTTGAAAAAATTAATTTTTTTTTTCAAAGTTTGAAGCATTGCTTAGACGGGGGAATACCTTAACTTTCGTATACCTTTTATTCGTGAAACAGTTGAACCAGACAACTATCACCGGGAGCTTCTCGATCCAATCCTTCCTAATCTTTGATAAAAGTTCGAGTCGTCTTTTCTTTAAAAAACAAATTAATGACTACCGTCGGTAGTTGGATCCTCATCCTTCCCCTACGGACGTACAGTATATAACCGGTGGACATCAGATATTGGACGTCGATGATACAGTCAAAGAGATGGAATAGTGTCTAAGATTCTGTAGCACTAGTGAAAACGGTTTTAAGAGTAATAAATGTAAAGTGGTTCGTTAAGAAATGATCCTTATTAGTTCAACTCTTATCATGAGAGAAGTAGTACGGGAGACGATAGACTCTCTACTCTAAAAATCGTTCGGTCCAGTTCTTAACTGAATTAAGAAGGTAAATTCTTGTACTCCGAAAGTCGACTATCAACTAGGACAGTGATGAGACAAACAGAGAGACGGTCACGACACTGGACGTAGTCTCACAGAACTGACCATTTGTTTCCTTATCCAAAGAGATTAGAATTTTATCAATCTTTACGGTTTCGGTTGTCATTAGTTTCTTTAGTGTTTTCTTGTTAAGTTTCTTGGATTTAAGTATTTGTAAATTTTGAGAAAATTTATATAGTGTCAGTGTTTTGTTTTCCGTTTATTGAACTACCTGTTCCTTCTTGCAAACGATTTTTATACCGTTTCTTAACTATATGAATTGACCATACTTCATTAGTTGATCCACCTCATGTGTCTCTCTTGATTCCACAGTACACATCAGTGTAGTAACCATCAGTACGGGAGAGGGGGTTTAATAGGTACTTACGTTCTCCACATAAATCAAGTTTCTTGTCTTGGACACACGTTTACTGAACGTCCCTCTTTATTACCTATTAGAGAAGGTGCACTGTGGTGATACCTATTGTCCGGGATACGTAAGACCACATAAGTGACGAGACTAGAGTCGTGGTGTCTCACTAAATAACAAATGTTTGTAACGATTTCGTAGATCATACACGGTCCGTTAGAAGATTCGTGGAACACACACATACGTGATTCAGTAAGTCAGCACAGACTGTGACTCTGGGGTACCTGACATCGGGTAGTCCGAGGAGACAGGTACCCTAAGAGGTCCGTCCTTATGACCTCACCCAATGGTGACATCGATTTCTCGTCGAAGGGTGACGTTTGGTCGATACGTGTGAGTTTAAACGGTACTCCTTGTCCACCACAACTGACAAAGTACTGTGAACACAACAACAGAAGATGGAACAAACTACAGTGAACGAAGGACGGTCTAAAAACATCCATAAACTCAAGTGTAGTGAAGAAATTTCCGTAAGGGTAGTTTCAGTCCTTAATCTTACAGATACTAGTGGTCATAAGTTGTAGTAAGATTTTCAAAATTGGTTCCGTACTTATATTTTAGTTTCCGTATTGATAAACTTTCTTCTTCTGTGTAAACATCGTGAACCTTTAATATAATTATTAGTAAATAGACGAATATAACAAGTTGTTTGACCATACAACGTTATATATATATATATCGTTATCGAAAGGAACAATTATAATTGTACTTCAATCTCTTATGGTACTTAAATATTTTGACGTAAGTGTGATTATTTTGTGAACGATGTATTCTTAATTGGGTCACCCTTTATACACATGAACATGCTTATTTTGATGTTTTGAGCTTCAGGTTCGTATACATTCTTAAATCATGTATTGTTTTTACTGTAAAACTTACTTCCCTTTTTTCGAACATAATAGGGTATTTAGTACTATCCGATTACTCGAATTTTAACATCCCTTTTTTCAAGATGGATGATAAATCCGTGCACTTTTATTTTTTGGTACTGTTAGTTTTTTCTTTTATTTTAAATTACAGTATAAATAAAAATCTTTTCTTGGAAGACTCTTTATACTTTTATTCCTTTATTTTATACAACTATGTCATCTATACCTTTATTTTAAATTTAGTATATATAATTTTTCTATCGTATTCATTTTATTATTACACTTCCTGTTTGAAGTGTTGTTTTAGATGTAGTACAGTATTGGTTTCCCAGTATAGAAGTAATATAGTTCTGACAAGTCAAGTCAAGTCAAGTCGGCGAGTCAGCGCAGGCTGAGAAACGTAGGGTACTTAGCGTCGTGCAGTCCGGAGGGACAGGTAGTGGTAGAGGGCCTCAAGTGAGTCTGAGTACAGGTAGTTCAGGCACTACGGTAGGTCGGTAGAGTAGGACACAGCAGGGGAAGAGGAGGACGGGAGGGTTAGGGAGGGTCGTAGTCTCAGAAAAGGTTACTCAGTTGAGAAGCGTACTCCACCGGTTTCATGACCTCGAAGTCGAAATCGTAGTAAGGAAGGTTTCTTTAGGGTCGCAACTAGAGGAAGTCTTACCTGACCAACCTAGAGGAACGTCAGGTTCCCTGAGAGTTCTCAGAAGAGGTTGTGGTGTCAAGTTTTCGTAGTTAAGAAACCGCGAGTCGGAAGAAGTGTCAGGTTGAGAGTGTAGGTATGTACTGGTGTCCTTTTTGATAATCGTTTTATTATGTGTCGGTTATTTACTTTTTGTGTGTTTATTTTTTTAATTATTTATTTGTGTGGTCATTCACTATTATGTGACACACACACACACACACACACACACACACACACACACACACATGTACGAGCTCGAGTCAGTACAAACTGAGAAAAACTGGGGTACCTGACATTGGACGGTCCGAGGAGACAGGTACCTTAAAAGGTCCGTCCTTATGACGGTAAAGGAACAGCTCCTCTAGAAGGGTTGGGTCCCTAGCTTGGTCCCAGAGGACGTAATCGTCCGTCCAAGGAGTAGTCGATTCGGTGGTCCCTTCGGGGCTATTTGTTATTTGTGTGGTTATTTGTACTCGTCTTCGTACTTATTATTAAACATTATTTTCCTTTTTTACAATTTGTTATGTAAAAATATATGGGTGATTTTATGTTGTTTTTAGTCAGTGTTAAAGGAAAATTTAGTTATAAATATATTGTAGTTATAATAAAATAATACCGATATATTCATAGTAAATGAGGTCTTGGTATATCACAAAGATCAAATACAGGAAAGAATGCATGGAAGGAAAAAAAGGACCTCAATTAACGAATGATTAATCTACCAACTAGAGGACCTACCAAGGATAGAAGACCGGATAAGAGAAGATGAACTGCAGACACGAAAAAGGAGTAAAAAAACTCAGGATTAAAATTAAAAGTTTGGAAAGGGTTTACACAACAAAACCGGTAAAAATCAACAAATCAGTGATTCAACACACGTCGAGAAACACTGAGGTACCTGACATCGGGTGGTCCGAGAAGACTGGTACCTTAAAGGGTCTGATCTTATGACCTCACCAAACGGTAAAGGGAGAGGTCCCTTAGAAGGACTGGGTCCCTAACTTGGGTGTAGAGGACGTAAACGTTCTTCTAAGAAATGGTGACTTGTTGAATCCTTCGGGACAAAACCGGTATGTACCATAATAAAGGACCTCGATAAGAGTAAGATACTTACGAATAAAAATAGAGAAAATAACAAAGTAGTACATTATAAAAGAGAGTATAGAACTTTTTATTGTAACTGTAAAAAGAGAGGACGAAAGAAGATGTCAGATATAGTAAAAGTTTAGGAGACTGAAGGAAAAGGAGAAACGACCAAACCAAGAGACCGAAAGTACTATTTCGGAAAAGAGTGTACTGGGTTCTAAGAACAGATAAACGAATATAACAAATTTCGTCTTGATTTTTCGACTAACCTGTGAAACCCGTACGACTTCACTGAATCTTTGGACTTTACCAGTCACGCCCAAAAAACAAAAACAAAAAAGAAAACATTTATATCAACTAAATGTTACAAAGCCCATATGATATCCCACTATATACCATGAATTAACGATTCAACACAGACTCCGAAAACTGGGGTACCTGATATCGGGTGGTCCGAGGAGACAGGTGCTCTAAAAGGTCCGTTCTTACAACGTCACCCACCGATAAAGGATGAGGTACCCTAGAAGGGTCGGGTTCCTGACTTAAATGTAGAGGACGTAACCGTTCGTCTAAGAAATGGTGACTTGGTGGACCCTTCGGGTATATAGAAGGGACCACCGAGTCTCCCATTTCGCAGACGGACGTTACGCCCTCTGGGTCCAAGCTAGGAACCCAGTCCTTCTAGGGGACCTCTTCCTTTACCGTTGACTGAGGTCATAAGAACGGACCTCTTAGGGTACCTACCTCCTTGGACCATACGATGTCATGTGCCCTAGTGTTTCCCAGCCTGTATTGACTCGCTGAAGTAATGATGTATATGTATATCATGTACACACACACATAAGCGAAGTCTAAGAAAATGTAATATTCAATAATTTCTATAAATTATATCAAGGGACACGATATGTTATCCGAGAACAAATAAAATATATACCATCACGACGGTAGACAATTAGGGTTTAAGAATTAAATAGTGATATCCAGAAAAAACTCAGTAATCTAAAGAAGTCTAGTTTTGGAAAGTTAAAGGAAGTACCAACGGTCACAAGACCCTCAGTTCCCTTTTCCCAGACTCAGTCTTCCTAAAAGGGCCATCTAAAACCAAGGTCCTGTCACGGAATGGGAACCGACGAACCCCAGAGAACTCAAGTCAGGTCCCAGACAACTCAAGTTATAAGGTCTTACATTTGGAAACCATTAGACCGGGGGACCACTACCCTCAACTTACAAATACTATCCATGCTACTTTAGACTTGAAGAGTGTCGAGAAATGTTTTTAAAAGTTGGTTGATAGTACCAAAGTTGGAATAGTACATGGAAGAAATCTTTATTAACAACAAGTCAGTGATACAGTAAGAAACGTTGTCACACCTGACATTGTACTGTCCGAGGGGACAGGAGGTGATAGAGGACCTCAAACGAGTTTAGATACAGGTTGTTTCCAGACAGATCAGTTCCGATACCAAAAAGGTCACCAGTACATACCTATACTCTTAATCTGACACTTCTTTCGACTCAGGGCTTCTTAACTACGAAAACTTGATACCACAACCTCTTCTGAGAACTCTCAGGGAACCTGACGTTCCTCTAGGTTGGTCAGGTAAGATTTCTAGTTGGGACCCGCAAGTAACGTTCCTGACTACCACTTCGACTTTGAGGTTATGAAACCGGTGGAGTACGCTTCTCAACTGAGTAACCTTTTCTGAGACTACGACCCTCCCTAACCTCCTTCCTCCTCTTCCCCTGCTCTCTCCTACTCTACCGACCTACCGTAGTGCCTGAGCTACCTGCACTCAGACTCACTTGAGGTCCTCAACCACTACCTGTCCCTCCGGACCGCACGACGCTAAGTACCCCAACGTTGCTCAGTCTGTGCTGACTCGTTGACTTGACTTGACTGACTACAGGTAAAAGAAGGTTCCTCGTTCGCAGAAAATTAAAGTACCGGCGTCAGTGGGAGGTGTCACTAAAACCTCGGGGTCCGTTGATCACAGAGGTTTGGGGCTCCGACAGGTCCGGAGACATCCATCCACCCGCTGCGGAACGGCCGCACGAACCCGACTCTGAGACAGAAGGGGACGAGACCGTCCAGAGAACGGTAAACGGGTGGTCGAGAGGACGCAGTCGTCACAACAACCGTAAACGGGTAGTCGAGAGGACGCAGTCGTCACAACAACCGTAAACGGGTAGTCGAGGGGACGCAGTCGTCACAACGACCGTAGAGAGTGACCCACCGGAAAGGTTAAGACAACCAAAAAAATCGAGAACCCTCAAACAAAGAGAAGAAGTAATATTAAAATCATCCTCAAGTCTTCCTTGACTCCGTTTGAGAATTAAGTTAAACTACACAAATTGGTCTTCAATATCAATGTTGACTTTTTTTCTCGTCAATTTAGTGTCCTACACAAGTCTCGTGAAGTATCGACTTTCTCTCGTATTCATCGTAGATAAAGTTTAATAACGAAATTTACACTCACCCCCCCCCCTTCCATGTCTCTTACACTTACTTAATGGTCCCTATAAATACGATAATCTTCGTTTCAGTCCTAAGAGAATTATATGTGGACACCGTTTACGGAAAACCAATACAGAGTTTCTTGGTGGTTCCTTGACGATGGGTGACACTTGACGGAAGTAGGTGTTATGCATCCTGAGCCGAAAATTTTCGAGACAAGGGAGGGGTACCCGGGTATGGGAGCTAGTGTTGATAACCCTTATTCCTTCTAATAGTCAAGGTCAGACATAAGTTTTAAGAGAGGGTAATCCTTAGACCTGAATTCTGAGGTTCTATAAGGGATGGGTGATGAGACTCTACTAGAAAAAGTACTTCTCGTCATTCAAGTCTACATCTACCAATCGGTGAAAGACCTGTGGTACAGATATTCCCCGTAATAACATGGTTGGGACGTATATAATATGTCCTTTCCGTTATTTCCACACACACACACACACACACACACACACACACACACACACACACTCTGTCGTATGTCTTTACATACACTTTTATTCCTTTATTCGATGGTTGTGCAGACACATTAACACAGACCTCCTACTAACTACTTCTGTGTAGATACTGTGTATGAAAAAATTCCCTTCTTTGTCGTTTTTGTTTTTTTATGGGTCACGGGACTGGGGGATGACGACAGGAAAGGGGTTGAGAAAGACCCCACCGATATACCGAAGTCAAGGAAATTTCACAGTCGACCACTGCCGACCCCGAGAGACATTGAGAGGTCCTGAGAAACCGAAGATGCTCGCAATTTTTGAAAGGGTCACTGAATTTCTTTGGTGTGTGTATGTATGTGCACTTCCGGTAGTACTTTCAGCAACGTGACACAACCAAAAAAGGAGGACAAAAACCTTCGACCATCAGGAGGAGGGTTCGGAAAGTAGGAAGGTGAAACACGTAGACCACCTTCTCTTACAATATAGTCTCCACCTCTTCCAACGACTACTCGCTGTGCTGTCTTCTCCTTTTCTCTCGAAAGGTTAGGGCTACAATTACTGACTGAGACCTCTGCTAACACGAGAGACACAGGAGACAAAGAAAAAGGTCTCTTTGATCTTCGTTCATTTGGACGGGAAAGTTTTGTAGATCCAGTGTAAAGGTACTGAAGTTCGTTTTGGTTCCTTTCTGATTCTTTTTAATTTCCTCATCTTAAATATTTTTACTTCGTTTTTTTTTTTTTCATATAGGAGTAAAATCGGGAATGACCAAGAGCTTTGTCTTTAGTCCTTATGCATACCGGCACATACCCGACCCGTGACCCTTTCACTTTCGCTTCAGCGAGTCAGGACAGACTGTCAAACGTTGGGGTACGGGTACCCTAAGAGGTCCGTTCTTATGACCTCACCCAACAACAAAGGAAGAGGTCTCCTAGAAGGGTTGTGTCCCTAACTCGGGACCAGAGGGTATGACGTCCGTCTGAGAAATGACAGACTCGGTCCCGTGACCCTTCCATAAAAGTTTAGGGACATGAGTAAAAGTGCATGAAGACACTTTCGGTAGAAACGTGGACGGGGTCCACGTCTCCACTGGTGAGGGAGGAAACGGGAGGGTTCCGTAGCCCGTACGACTAAATGACACCTCAGTGTCTTGTCGTGTAAATAAACATATGTAGGGGTAGAGTGACGGTGACGGGTATCTAGTGCTCGGAGAAAAAAATAGGTCCAAATAACTCCATATCAACTGTATGTCTTGTCACATTTAAACCCGAAAAGACCACCGAGTCACCATTTCTTAGATGGACGGTTACGTCCTCTGTGCCTAAGCTAAGGACCCACCCCTTCTAGGAGACCTCTTCCTTTACCACTGGGTCAGGTCTTAATAACGGACCTTCTAGGGTACCTGTCTCCTAGGATCACCCGATATCAGGTACCTCAACGTTTCTCAGTCTGTCCTGAACCGGTGATCTGTCGTCGTCACATTCAAATTTCACATCTCGTGTTACTGAACTGAATGTATATAATACATACTAGTGGTGTCATTTAAATCAATTGTAGGTCGTAGAATATATCTGTGGTTTTGTCTTTTTTATAAAAAAGGAATACTATTCTTAAAAAAAATTCTAAATGAGAGAATTGTTGAAACAGTCTATATGGTGTGTTGTCACAATAACATTAGTAGTACGAATACAGTGTGGGGACCATAAGTACATAGAATATTGACCTTCAAGTGTGGAAAACTGGAGAAAAGAGGTTACGGGGGAGGAGGGACAGAGACACTTGATGTTTAGACTAGAAATACTCAAACCGAAAAACAAACGAATAACATTTAAGGTACATATTCACTTTACTATGTCCTAAACAGAAACAGACCGAAGGACGAGAGCTCCGGGTAGGTACATAGAGTCTACCGTCCTCAAGCAGTAAAAAATACTGACTTATGATCAGGTAGTATATATATATAGTGTTGAATGAATAAGTAAATAAACAACTATTCGAGAATCCATCGCAGGTTCAGGACCAATAATATCAGTACTCGGAGAATTCTATTTCTCTTTAAAGAATAAACAGGAAGTTACTTGTGTATCATATTTTGACTACCCCGAAGGGTCCACCACGATCACCATTCCTTGGGTGGACGGTCACGTCCTCTGAATTCTCTGTACCAAGTTAGGGACACAGACCTTCTAGGGGACCTCTTCCTTTACCGTTGGAGGAGGTCATAAGAACGGATCTCTTAGGGTACCTAAGGTCCCCTCGGGTCACCCGATGTCGGGTACCCCAGCGTCTCAACCTGTACTGACTTTGGTTGATCGTGTGTGTGTGTGTGTCCTGACCGTGTTAATTTCGTAAATTATCACTTGTTAATTATGACTTCGTAAAACTACGTCTCTTTGATAAATTAACATCCGTTCGAAAAGGGGTTATAGATGTTTAAAAGGGTGGGGTTGAAGATCTTCTCTGTAGTAACGGTTGAGTACCTCGGTATCTGGTGATCAGTTGGAACCGATCTGAACCACGACCTGTCTCTTTTAAGCCCGAGTAATCTGGACTTTCGACTGAGAGAGATAAATTTAGTGACCGGTACCTTTTCAATGAGTTGACAAACTCGGAGAGATACGAAGAGACATTTTAATCACGTTATAGAACCTCGTACTATTCTCGTTAATTTACTTTATTATTTCACGAAATGAACAAGGGATCGAATATCGTCCTCGAGTCGTTTATAATGTAGGAGATATCATCCGTTGAAAAGAGATTGATTCTTTAAGAACCTACTCCCACCCGTCTAAGGATTGATTAATGGTGGAAAAATTTTTTTACTATAGTAAAACACGAGATCCGATAAACTTTATGTCTCATGTACGATATACGATTTGATGAAATATTGACCGTCACGGTCCCTGACTTAATCTAAAGTCAATAAACTCTTATGTAGAATATAACTCTAATACTGAAAGAATTTCTTTCCTGAAGGTATTAAGTCCTTGAACTTGTTTTGTTCCTGAGGTATGTATACATTACTTACTGACTTATTTATTTCTTTAGTTAATTAACGATTTAGTTTCACCGATTATTACAAAAGTCTTTTCGTCTCTTCCTAAAAAAAGTGGTCTTTTATATTTTCGAGGGGAAGGTTACAGGGTCGATTTCTACTACAACCTTTCATATCTTTCAACTCCTTCTGTCATTTTTGTCAAAAAAGTCAAATATTAAGACTATAATACTAGGACCAGATCTAGGATCGGTTCCTTGAATCTATCTTAAACCTTAGATGAGGTACTCGACAAACCGAGTACACCCTAATGGTAGAGTGTCTTTGAACTTAGGCACTTAGATTGTCCATTCAATGGGACCGAACTCTCAGTTCTCTAGTCCGAAACGGTGATCAGTCGAACCGTTTTAACACGTAAAATACTTGTATAATCTAAGAAACAGGAGAATGGAAATTTTTCTCTAACAATTGTTACCTATGGGGTAGTACGGAAAATCTTACCGGTAGAAGTTTTTCTGTTCTCTATTGTTTTCGACCCCCTTTACACCTCCTCTCCCTTCGGAACACGTGACAACCACCCTTGCAGTCGACCGCGCCTGAGATACCTCTTGCCATGTCTCTCAGGAGTCTTTTAATCCGAGGGTATACCGGGTCGTTAGGACGAGGACCCTTATGTAGGTTTCCTTTACTTTTGTGATTGAATTTTCCTATGGGCGTGGGGATGTGACTGTCACCGTAATCAGTGTTCGTCGGTTATGTACTTTTGTTGAATTGACAAGTAACTACCTCCTTATTTCGACATATATGTAGATATGTGTGTCTGTGTGTGTGTGTATATGTGTTACGTTATAATGGGTCGGGATTCTTCCTCCTTTAGAACGGAAAACTCTGTTGTACCTACTTTGGACTCCCGTAAAACGATTCACTTTATTCAGTCCGTCTCTTTCTACTGATAGGATACTAGAGGGATCATACCCATTACATTCTTTTAGACTTCAGATTTTTTTCTTTTGTTTCGAAATTTTTATGAGTCTAAGTATCTTTTCCTCTAATCTAAACACCAATGGTTTCTACCTTTCCAAACTCCTCGTCACCTCTCCCCTTGACCTTCTTCCACCTGTCTTTCGTGTTTGAAGGTCCATGTACTAGTTATTCATGATTCCCACATTGCGTCCTGTACTACCAGTATCGGTCGTGGCAACGTATCATATATCCTTTCACAATATTATTTGGTGTAGTACTCCTAAAGAACAAGAAAAAACGAACAAGAAAAATAACATAGATATTCTCTACTACCTACGATTGAGTTTAATAACGTCATTAGTAAAGTGTTTTACATGCAGTTGGTAGTACGACATGTGGAATGGTGCGACGTGACACGATATACAGTTAATATGGAGTCATTTTGATCCTTCTTCCTTAAGGGACCGCTAGGTCGCCAATCTTACAACAGAAGGTTACGTCCCTCCCACCCAAGCTAGGGACCAGGTCCTTGATTCTAGGGTGTACGGAACACCAGTTTTTTTCTTGGGGGGTTTTGTATTTGTCTTTGTTATAACATTGTTTAAGTGACTTCTGAAATTTTTAGTAGGTGAACCTTTTTTTAGGGAGAACTAACATTTTGACCTTCCAATAGGGTGTTACTACAAATAGAAACCTCTCCGACTTTATGAACCTTTGACTCTTTTCGACCCGCCTCGAGGGACCGTGACGTGGGGGTCGAGGGGTCGGGAGGTAACCCCCTTCCGACCCAGACGGTAGACGGTAGGGACCACCGGGTAGGGAAGGCAAGACCGACACCCAAGGACAGAGGACCGATGACGAAACACTTGGGTCTTCGAGAAAACGGAGAAGAAAAAAAGAAAGGGGTTCGGTCAAAAATAAGTGTTTAAGATATCGACGAAGTAACAAAGGAGACGAGGATACCCAAGCCTTGAGGTCAGATTTCCACTTTATATCCAGGGGACCTAGACAGAAAGAATAGACTCGACGACTGTCTCCGTTTTTCCCCGTTCTCGACCTCGGTCCCGACCCATTACTTCCACCCTACTTGTCGCTAATCGGGGCTTATATCTTCGTAAGATCTCACAAGGACCTCCGACTTACGGTACTCCTCTCTCTCGCGACAGACACGCCGTCTCTGTACAAGTCTTCCGAGTCGCCCCTCCGTCGGACTTCGGGGTCACGACTTCCCCCACCCCCTGACAGTTACTACTTTTGTTTAGAAGTTTTGGATTTCGTTGCTCTTTTTGAGGAATCGACGGGACACTGTCCTTCGTTTCTACAGATTTATGTTTTTGTGAGATGAGAACCTCATGTTTACGATCAGTTTTCCGAGTCAGGAACAGAGTTTTTGATTAGGTGTAACACTCCTTTGACAATTCTCCACTTTTGTAAAAATTTAGAAGGAGACTCTAGTCCAGTTCGTTTGAGAATCCATGTGCGAAAGACCTTAAAGAGATACGAAATTTTTCAGACAGAAGTTAAGGACAAGAAAAATAAAATAGAAGAAGAAGTCTCCTCTCTTATTGAACCTTCCCTTAGTCGAGGACGTGTAGACCGTCCATTATTCACGAAGTATTTGCGGGTCACTTAATCCACAAACTACTTCAGTCCTCTCAACTGAACAAATAAAATGGTCTTTTATTTATCTTTTTTTAGGTTGTCTTTTGACATGAAAGAAATGTATCTTTTGAAGAAAGTCCTTCGGGTTTTACCCTTCTTTTTGGACTGTTCAGACATCTTTTTCAGGAGACCGATTTTTCCCTGGAAAGGGAATTCTTCTTACTCTATTATTAAACTCTTCACCGATTTCTTCCGACTCCCTGTCAAGGTAAAGAGGACCAGTGAGCTCTCCGTCTCAACAGAGAGATTCCACTACGGTGTCGGTGGTGGTGTCCCGACCCGACCACACTGTTCATGGTCCCTGTGGCGAACAGTAAAAGTAACTATTAATACTCTGTATAGTGAATAAGGCGGTATTTAAGGTGGGTCACCGTTGTTCAAAAGTGGGTGGACCACGACACTCCTACAGGTTCCGAGTAATAAAGTCGAGCTGACCGAAGTCGGTTACACATTTATAACATCGTTCGGATCCTCGGTTTCTTCCCCTACTGCTAATGAGGTAATTATGATTACTCTCCTTACCTTGACCCTTACACGAATCGATACAACGGTGGTTTTGGCCACTGAATTTTTCCTCTTTTTTTTAGGTGTCCGACTGACAACTAAATTTTTTTTTTTTTACTCGTTCTGTATTTTAGGTGTACTCCATTCTTAGTTTCTGTCTTTCTAATACCGAGATCCTTTAGACCCACACGCAGACACATACATACACGCACAAAATACGAGTCAAGTAAGTTTTCTGAGACGTACCTGCGGTCATCCGATAATGTACGGGCACTTTTCCGATGATATCGGGTATGTGTTAAAAAAACAAGTAGGAGGAGTAACTATCGAAAAGAACCGTGTATTTTATCTACATATATTTGGGTGTCGTTTTTACCTGACAATAGTTGTATAGGGGACTGAATATGGTTCGTCTACGTTTTTCTAGGTCTTCGTCTAGTCACTCCCACTCCAATTCTTCTTTCCCTTGTAGCCTCTCTTATTCTACTGTCGGCACACTTGAATGTTTTCAGTAAAAAGGGAACGTGGAGTAATTTGCAACATTGTGATAGGAATAGTTTGAGTGGGGTTTGAGTTTGTTTTCGGTAAATTAAACCCTCACCTGTACCACTAATAAATGAAATTCCCCAGACGGGGTATAAGTTTCCAACGTTATGGAGAAGTGCAGGGAGAAAAACCTTACGACCGTGAAGTTTTCTTTATTTTAAGGACCGCTACCGTTCCCTCCAAATCTTTGTCCGGGAAAGGATTTACGCAACAAAACAAAGCAAAAGTTCATTTATATGTGTGTGAGGGTGGGGCGGTGCAAGACGGATTCAAAATCCCTTCAAAACGGTCGTCCTAAAGTAAAAAGAGATGTCTCCTAACGTCTGACAAACTCGGACCGTGCCTCGAGACGACGACCGTAGCGTTCGGGTAGTCAACAGACGTTGGGGTTCAGGTATATGAACTTTGTCTGTCGCGAAATTGGTTCCCTCGGCCGTCGGCACGAAGAGAGACGACTGTGTCCCTCCGTCACGCCCTTTCGCACCGAAGCGGGCGGCCTCCCTGCTTGCGACGACGGTCGAACGGGAGGAAAAGGCAACAAGTTCAGGATTTCAGAGGAGTCACCGAATTCAAAATACAATGATCCTTTAAAGTTTCTTTTTCCAGTCCAGTGGACTGGTTACTTTGTTTTTAAGAAAAATTACTGACACAAAAGTCCCTGTTGCTGTGTTATTTTCGAAATTTTTTCCTGGTTACAAAGTTCGTCAAAATATTAGGTAGTCAAGTCAAGTCAAGTCAAGTCAAGTCAGCGAGTCAGCACACCCTGGGACACCTGACGTCGGGAGGTCCGGAGGGACAGGTAGTGGTTGAGGGTCTCAAATGAGTGAATATAGGTGACTCAGTTACTACGGTAAGTTGGTAGAGTAGGAGACAGTAGGCGAAGAGGAGGGTGGAAGTTAGAAAGGGTCGTAGTCCCAGAAAAGTTTACTCAGTCAAGAAACTAGTCCACCGGTTTCATAACCTCAAAGTCGAAGTCATAGTCAAGAAGGTTACTTAAAATTCCTGACTAGAGGAAATCCTACCTGACCAACCTAGAGGAACGATAGGTTCCCTGAGAGTTCTCAGAAGAGGTTGTGGTGTTATTATCCCTGAGAGTTCTCAGAAGAGGTTGTGGTATTGTCTCAGTTACAGGTTATGCGTAGACAGTGTATGGATCTCAAAGGACCCTATAGGACGGAAGGTTTCTTCCAAATGTTTCGTGGAATTTTATGTGTTAGAGTGACTTAAGAAGGAGTTTAGGAACTCTAATGTTAGTAGTACCAGAGTAAAGATAAAGTACCCCCTTCCTTTAACTCCCATCTCTCAAATTCCAGTGTACTACTGGTCATTCGTCATCCGATAACTTGTCATTTAGTCCCAAAGTTGGAGACAGTAGCCTGGACCGTCCTCTGTGCGTCTGTAGTGACTAGAGGGTCCGACGAAGAGTATTTTGGGAATTTCCTCATCTTTGATCCTCCATAAGAGAAAAAAAAAAAAAAAAA
>SJYO01041852.1:83932455-84065576 GCA_006410555.1 Capra ibex
AAAAAAAAAAAAAAAAACCAGGTTACATCCTTTGTCTTGATATTTTTCCGACTCACGGTTTCTTAACTACGAAAACTTGACACCACAACCTCTTCTGAGAACTCTCACGTTCCTCTAGGTAGGTCAGTTAGAATTCCCTCTAGCTGGGACCTATGAGTAACCTTCCTGACTACGACTTCGAGGTTAGAAACCCGTGGACTACGGTCGTCGGCTCAGTGACCTTTTCTGGGACTACGACCCTTTCTAACTTCCGTTTTCCTACTCTACCAACTTATCGTAGTGGCTGAGATACCTATACTTAAACCCGTTTGAGGTCCTCTACCTCTCCCTATCCCCTCCGGACCGTACGACTCCAGGTATCCCAGTGTTTGTCGACCTGTGTTGACTCGTTGACTTACTGTTATTATTCTTTGTCTGACATTTCAACTTTGAAGTAGTATTAGGAGTGGACTTCATATAAGTGGGTAGAGTCTGAGTTCTCCTGAGAGGAAGAGTCAA
Organism: Capra ibex; assembly: GCA_006410555.1. Classification (NCBI taxonomy): domain Eukaryota; kingdom Metazoa; phylum Chordata; class Mammalia; order Artiodactyla; family Bovidae; genus Capra; species Capra ibex. Next base: position 83,932,954 of record SJYO01041852.1, read on the forward strand.
AAGGAGGATCGATAACTTACTTGGATCTGGAGGCGAGAGTGGACAATAGTAATGGGGGTGTCAATAGGACGGAGGGCGGATGTGGAACTTGGACAGTTACCCAAAAGTTTTGTCCTCCGAAGGAAGAGACACGGTGTACGAGTCAGTACAGACTGAGAAAAGCTGGGGCACCTGATATATCGAACGGTCGGAGGAGAAAGGTGCCTTAAGAGGTCCGATTTTATAATCTCACCCACCAATAAAGGATGAGGTCCCCTAGAAGGACTGGGTCCCTAGTTTGGGTGCAAAGGACACAGAGGACGTAACGTCTACCTAGGAAATGGATGACTCGGTAGTCCCTTCGGGTGACATCATGGAGGAGTTAACGGGAGGAGGATAAATAGGGACGATACTAGTGGTGTCTAAACCAGATAGAGAAAGGATTTTGATCTTCAAAGGTTTGTGACGGGAATGAAGGTAAGGAGGGGATAAAATTAGGTGGATACACCTTGAAACTTTGATAGGATTTGGTGTGAGCTTAATTTAGTGACGGTTCGAACTTTTAAAAGTCCCCGAAGGGACAAGAAGAAGTCTGTTACGTGTTTGAGAAAGAGGTCCGTCAGTGTTTGTGATGTGGAGTGAAAGGGTTGTGTCGGGAAGATAAGACCGCTCTAAATGGGGAAGGTGTCCACGGGGTGTGGGTGCACTCGACACATTAAAGGCGTCGTAAACAAGTGGATATTACTACCGGGAAATAGTGTGATAAGAACACGGAGGTTTAAGATGTAAATAGTCTTAGATTCAATTTGTGACCCAGGAAGTACTTCGGAAGGTCCTAAATGGAGTCTATTCAGTAAAAAGACGAACTTTGAAGATAGGTTCCAGACTACGTTAAATTTTTTTAATTCATATTTAACATGTATTTACTTTTTTGAAAGTCTCACAGAAAGAAGGTTAAAAGAGAATATCAATGACCATACGTACAATTAGAGGAAAGGGTCACAGATTCATACGCTGTAACCCTGGTACGGATAAAGAAACTTAAGTATCGTCGGAGTCTTATCGAGAGTACATAAACCACAAATCATTCATTCACCCAATTACCTCTTTCCCAACTTCAATTCGATTTTGTTTTAAAAGGACAAATAGAGGGGATACGTGATATATGTGTATACTTTATAAATAAACCTACAATATAGTGAGTTAAAAAACATAAATGTCTGGTGTATTATATGTAGTTTGTAACAGGGTTCAAGTTTTGTCTATACAGGGTTCCGTGATCCCCCCTCTCTATTTTCTGTTTAATAATTAAAAACACTTATCACTACCCTGATACTTTTATAAGTTTTGTCCAGTTCACGACCTCCTCCCCGACACTCCCTTTTAATTGAGTCCACTCCTAAGTACCCTCCAAAGAGTTCTTATTAGTCTGATCTCCCACTCTTCGGTCAGTAAGTCTCTGGTCCTCCGTCAAGTAAGGTTCTCCCCTTTTAACGTCCTCGTTTTCGGTTCTCCACCCCTCGTCGTACTACAAAAGAATCCTTCACCTCCTTCTGACTGTACCGATCTAATATTACTCCTTTACCTTCCCGACTAGTTCTGACCACGTCTCTCGCTCCACTCCTGGTCTGGAGTACCTAGAGTATCTGAGACCATTCCTTCTTATAACGGAAAACCTTCTGTTACATCCCACATGCGTCATCTTATAATATTGGGAGGACTACTTCCACTTTCTCCTCTCGTTTTTTCAACCGAATTTCGAGTTGTAAGTCTTTTGCTTCTAGTANCTTATAATATTGGGAGGACTACTTCCACTTTCTCCTCTCGTTTTTTCAACCGAATTTCGAGTTGTAAGTCTTTTACTTCTAGTACCGTAGGCCAGGGTAGTGAAGTACCCTTTATCTACTCCTTTGTCATTTTTATCACAGTCTGAAATAAAACCCCCCGAGGTTTTAGTGACGTCTACTACTGACGTCGGTACTTTAATTTTCTGCGAATGGGAAACCTTCTTTTCAATATTGGTTGGATCTGTCATATAAGTTTTCGTCTCTGTAATGAAACAGTTGACTCCAGGCAGATCAGTTCCGATACCAAAAAGGACACCAGCACATACCCACACTCTCAACCCGACACTTCTTCCGACTCACGGCTTCTTAACTACGAAAACTTGACACCACAACCTCTTCTGAGAACTCTCAGGGAACCCGACGTTCCTCTAGGTTGGTCAGATAAGACTTCCTCTAGTTGGGACCCTAAAGAAACCTTCCTTACTACGGTTTCGACTTTGAGGTCATGAAACCGGTGGAGTACGCTTCTCAACTGAGTAACCTTTTCTGAGACTACGACCCTCCCTAATCCCCGTCCTTCTCTTCCCCTGCTGTCTCCTACTCTACCGACCAACCGTAGTGACTGAGCTACCTGCACTCAGACTCACTTGAGGCCCTCTACCACTACTTGTCCCTCCGGACCGCACGACGCTAAGTACCTCAGCGTTTCTCAACCTGTGCTGACTCGCTGACTTGACTTGCCACTAAAATCTAGTAAGACCGACGACACTTCTCCTGCTTCATTTCTTTCTTTCTCACTTTCGTCCCTTTGATCGTCCCCTTTGTTACACCACCAGGTGCGTTCTTTTCTTTACCGAAGTCGAATGTGTCACCCAAAGGGTCCACCGAGTCACCATTTCTTAGATGGACAGCTACGTCCTCTGTCTCCGAGCTTTGGACCCAACCCTTTTAGGGGACCCCTTCCTTTACCGTTGGCGGAGGTCATGAGGACGGACTTTGAAGGGTACCTGTCTCCTCGGACCGTCCGATGTCAGGTACCTCAGTGTCTTCTCGGCCTGTACTGACTCACTGACTCCTGCTTACGTCCTAATGTGTCGTCACACGTCACACGTCACCTCCTGTCCGGGTTCTTTCATTGGTGTCCTGATCAATTTATACCCCTTACTCCCTTCGTTTTCTTAGTTCCCGTCACAAGTCCAAAGACCGATTCGTAAACACATTAGTGACAGCGGTAAATGATTGTATTCTTTCTGATGTTCTTATCCAAACTGCCTTTTCTTTATGTAATCGAGATTGAAATTTCGGTAGAATTTACTAGTAATAAGTATACTACTTATAAACTGTCTAAAAAATTTGACCTCATATCAACGAAATTTTTAACCACTACACATATGTATATAAAGGAGGGACAACTTGGACGAAAGGCGAGAGGAGGGTAGGATGGGTAGATCCAGTTTTTCTCGTGGGTCGATTCGAGGGACTCAATATGAAGTCCCAGAGTTGTCGATAGACAAAATGTATACCATTACATAAACTTGTGAATGACTCACGAACTGTGACGTAATCTGTTCATTTATTCTGTCAGTCTGAGGGACGAGAATATCACGTATGGTAGACCTCTTTCTTATGGTTATAATAAAAAACATTTCAACAAGTTCAATTTATCTTGTAGTCTACCACACGTCCGTACGTCCGAGACAACAACCTCTAGAGTATCTTATGTAGTGTGGTGAAAATCACTAAGAAAAGGAACCTACGAAACGAGTATAAACTTTACGTTTTGAATGAATGGTAAAACGTTTGCTTAGGATCCTTAAGTACTTCGTCTTCAGGTTTGGTTTGTGTCTCATTGAAACCCTTGTCGACGAGTGTCAAACGAAAGTAATACTGAAAATCGAAGGGGTCCTGACTTCGTTGAATCGTCGTCGTCGTCGTCGTCGTTGGGTTCAGGCATCGTAGGACGTATCTGTTCGCACCAACCTCACACCAGACTTGACTAAGATACCGACCCAAAGAGTGTTACCCACCAAACACAAAAACTTCACTGACGAAATATCTTTTCTTACTTTAATGTATTTCAGTAGGATGTTCGAATAATTCTTCTCACCGTCTGGTATTTTTAAAAAAAAGTTTAACCCTTTGATGAATTTCAATATCAATTTAGGGTGATAAGTCAGATGTACCTTGAATTCAGGATTTTTAAAAGAGGTACATACGGTATCAGATACTAGTTTGGTAAGTTCTCTTAGTAGGGACATTCCAATTTTACCACGGAGAGTTTGACTAAGAAAAAGTACAAAATGGATTTAGAAGAGGTCGTATAAACGTTATTTAATATGTTGGTTTATGTAAAGTGTAAGTAATTGACCGGTACGCACCTTTTGAGTCTGTGACTCAGGTTCAATTATTTTATGAGTATTTAATTTTAAACCGGTGCTCTAAAAAAAAAAGGGTTCTGCCTGTTAAATGACTATCGAGAGAACTTTAAGGACTGATACGGTCGACTTTCATAGTATAACAAGTACACTAGTATACGACGAAATATGAAGTATTGTGAAGAGGTGAACTTTCCTAAGAGAGAAAAAGGAAAGCGTATAGGTCTTAATCCTAGTAATTAAAAGATTTTTTGTCAAATATACTTCAGTGTAAGATTAGAGGTGGAAGGGTTACGACTTTTAGAAGAAAAGGAAGCCTGTACAGTGAAACTAAAAGACATCTACAAACAGGACCGAAGCGGAGGTCGACGAAAGAGACAAGTGACTCCGGCCGGTTCTTCGAGACTGGCGTACATAGAGACACGAAGAGGAGACCATTGTAGTTTACATATGTCGTCAGTCGGCAGAGGGAAACTAGAAGTCGATCGTGTTTCGGAAAGAGTGACTCAACAGGTGGTACCAAACAAAAACTATAAATTTGTCAAACCTGTAGAGATTTTCACCTCACTGTGACTGTGGTTCTATTCCACGGTTAGTTAAATAATTCACTAAAACATGTTTTTACCGTTTGAATAGTACTGGGGCCTCGCACTGCCTAAGTGGGTTGTTCTTCGCACTTCTTTCGGTAAGTAGACAAGCACAGAAAGGAGAGACTCCTGCAGCTACACTTCGAGAAGAGACGCTGACCTCGATACTTTTGAGATGCCTTTACTATTCTAAAAAGTAAAGAAAACTTATTTAACAAGTCACGAATGATACAAGGTCCGTGACATAAAATTTTTTAGAAAATAATAAATACATAAACGACCGAGACTCACCTGAAACAGATCGACACCACTCACACCTGGAGACGACCGCCGCCACACGACCGGAGAGTAGTGCCACCGGAGAAGACGGTGTCTCGTACACGACCTGCCGAGCACCCGAGTCTCCGACACCATGTGTCCGGGTCGGTGAGGGTCTATGTACCCTAGGGGTGTCTGGTCACTAGCTTGACGACAAGGGTGTAACATTCAGTATAAGGATTGGTGACCTGGTGATCCCTTCGGGGTCTATAAAAGTAAATATGTTTACAATTAATTATCCGGAGTCTTTATACAGAAACAAAAAAAAAAGTAACTGACTACCTACTTACATCTAATACTCCTGTGTGAGGTACAGTGATTTTCCCTGTAAAGTAAGAAGATACTACTCTGTAGTCACGATCCGGTCGGTTACTTTAATGGTTCGAATAGTGTTAATGTGATTCAGTAAAGGTTTCTTCCTCTTTACTCCATATTTTGTGTTCACAGAAAATACGTAGAGTTGAGTGATGTAGGTCCCATTGAATCTCTATTTGGGTCGGATTCTCTTGACTTACCAAAGACGTAAAATACAAAATTTCGTTTCATTCTATTACAGATACATTTATCGTTGATACCAACGGAAATAAGGAATAAGAAACTTACGGTTTTGTTATCTAATGAAACTTTATTTTATTCTTTTTTTAATTATACTGGAAATCTTTAGTAACAAAGATTATTTTATCGATTGAGAGTCTTACTTAACCGAACACAGTATTCTGATTAAAAGGTGTTTCGTCTGAGTCAGTGGGAACACGTCATCCTGGTTTCTCGTTCATGTTAAATTTGGTCAAAGAACCACCGGTTTGTCTCGTCTCTCTGATCCCTGGTTGACTACTTAATCTGATTTACAGCGTAAATTCCCTACCTACTCTTTCTCTTTAATGATTTGTGATGCTCACTAGTCCCTTTGTCAACCTCTTATAATATATTGTCTTCAGTTACTTCCACCCTTGATGTTCCATCGTCCCGGGGGTTTTACTATTCTTATTAATTTAATAATAACTGGAGGTACGGGACTGTTATATTTAATAAGACCAAGAATTCTTCCCTCCAAAGATCCGGACTTTTCTTGGGAAATCGTAGAAGGTCTAACGTATGTTAGGAAACAATACCCAATATAACAAATAAATCTCCCGAAGGGAACACCGAGTCGACCATTTCTTAGATGGACGTTACTTCTAGATAAATTCAGGAGTGGGGGTCATGGAGGTTACACTAGAATGAACCTTCATCCCGGAGACATCTCCATTAGTTTAATTTTACTCCAGTACCCCCTCTCAGGATTAGCTTATATTGGTCACAGAAATATTTTTCCCTTTTAAACCTATATCTCCGTCTGTACGTCTACCTTCTATGGCACTTCTGTGTGTCCCTCTTCTGTCGATACAGTGACCTCACGACACACATGTTCAGTTCGTTGTACCATTTACGGTCTTCGACCTTCTTTGTCCCTTCTTAAGGGGATGCCGGTAGTCTTTATGGTACCGGGACGACTGTAGAATTACAACCTGAAGACCGAAGGTCTTGACACTCTAATATATCAATACGATACAATTGGGTGAACTCAAAACTATGAACAATACTTTCAGGATCCTTTGATTATTACTATGGGAGAGTAAGACTTTAACGTTGAACTATCGTTGGTAAACTGTAGGTGGTTGTAAACTAGGGATCCGTCCTTCTGAATGTCCTGTGATTCTATAAAAATATAGTTTGATGAGAACCAGACCAGGATTGTTCCTGTGAAAAGACCGTCACTAATGTCTTGCGGAAGATTTAGTTGGAAAAGAGGGGTGGGTACTGAACAGGTGGGAAACCGTTCACCAGACCTTTGTCTACCACACCCGTCATTCACACACATCTCGGGTGGTTCGTTCCTCCCTCTATAGTCCCCGAAGCCCCATCCTAGGTTTCAAACTTAGTAGGGAGTGAGTATAGTACGTGAGTAATACGGTTGTTTATAAATGATTCACGTAAAATATAGAATCAGAAACGTTATCCACCTATTCCCATCTCGACACTTGTTCTGTCTATTTCTGAGATGGTGGTTCCTCAAATACAAGGTCGGACTAGAGTGAGTTAACGTGTGTTTATTTAGAAATGATTTGTTCAGTTAGTTCTCTCAAATTAGGACGAATGTGACCTGAAACTTTCCCGACCTAAAGAGTGTATCAAACCTTACTAAGTTTGTCGGAAACTCAATTATAGGTAGAAACTATTTGTGAAAACATGTTTATTCAACTAAACGTCCAACGAGTTTAGGATTGGACCATCCTATTGAATGGTGTTGAGGAGGTTATTCACACTCTCACATACAACACATACTTACACACTTTCTCTCTTACTTATTCTGGTCTTTGTATTTAACACGACGATTCTGAATGCACACGTCGACCATAAAGATAACAGAACAGAGAAGACTGTCACGGGAGGAGACCTTCGACAATCCTATTCTCGATTACAGCAGACACGGTGTGTTTCCACTACCGCTTAACTACTCGGACATTTCTCTAGGCCTCCGCTTATCCCTTTACGTGACAATTACGATAATTTATAATGAATCGGATGTCGTTCGACGTACAAGTTGTCAAATTTGAAATTAACGATCGACTACGTCTTTGTTCGGACCTATCTACATTTAGGATAACTTTCGATTATAGTAAAACCGACGAGTCTACCTAATCGTCGGTGATGTTAATCGTCGTACACGTCGATTACTATAATCCCCTCTTAGGTAGTAAGTCGTCAGTTCCGGAAATTTAGATCTTTCTTCAATTTCGGGACGAGGGGTCTTTAGGGGATAACCCTTCAGAACGGTCAACTACGTCCTCTGAGATCCCCACTCGGTTCTTCGAATCTCTCATGTCCTGTCTCTCAGGTACTAGTGGAACTTAACAAGGAGAAAGACGGAACATGGTCAGTAGGATCGATTCGTGTAACGCCGACTCCAACGTCTGAGCCTCTCCCTACAACCTGGTATCTTGTCTCCGTTTGCTAGGTAGAAGTCAATGACTTGAATGTCAAGTGAGACCGATGTATTGAGACACCAATACGTTCCTCCTCTTTGTCGTCTCTTAAAAGAGTTTACACCGTGGTGGGTTTCTTCCACCGACACGCCAACAACGAGAACAAGTCAACGAGTCAGCACAGACTAAGAAACACTGGGGTATCTGACGTCGTGTGATCCGAGGAGACAGGAGGTGATAGAGGGCCTTAAACGAGATTCAATACAGGTAACTCAACCACTACGATAGATCGGTAGAGTAGGAGAACCCGAAGGGTCCATCGTGTCACCATTCCTTAGACGGACGGTTACGTCCTCTGGTCTAAGTTAGGGATCCAACCCTTCTAAGGGACCTCATCCTTTACAGTCGACTGAGATCGTAATAACAGACCCTTTAGGGTACCTGTCTCCTCCAACCACTCGATGTCAGGTACCCCAACGTTACTCAGTCTGTGCTGACTCACTGACTCGTACGTGACTCCGACATACTTCGAGAATGATTTTACAAACACTGATATATTCTTAGGGGTCACTTTCGTCAAGAGTAAATTTTGAACTGATTGTCTCGTTCCAATGAACTCTACGACGGAGGAACTACACTTCAGGATTTTTAAGGACGACTTATTTTGTATTGAGAGTTAATTTTTTATTTCATTTTATTTACTTTGAACTGACAGTTGTTACAAGATGACATATCGTGTCCTGTGATGCAAGTTGTCACATAGGACACTAGTTGGTATTACCTTTTCTGATAATTTTTCATACATATAAATACATATTAATTTAGTGAAACAATATGTCGTCTTTAATTGTTGTAACATTTAGTTGATATGAAGTTATTTTTTTTGAACTTATGAAATCCCGTTAGGTACTTTTGACCAAATAAAAAGCAAATGAAAGACATGGTTAAGATATTTTTATTCGTAAATACTACGGGAAACTCTAATGTCACCTCTTCCCTTACCGTTGGGTGAGGTCATAAGAACGGACCTCTTAGGGTACCTGCCTCCTCGAATCACCCGATGTCAGGTGCCCAGCGTTTGTCAGCCTGTACTGACTCACTGAAGTGAAAGTGAAAGTGAAACTCTAATGTTTGAGGTTCCATGTTACCTCGGAGACACCACTGTACACTAGGGTAGAAGAACTGATCTAATCTGTCATTTCTTAGACGGACGTTACGTCCTCTGGGTCCAAGAACGGGTCCCAGTCCTTCTAGGGGACCTTTTCTCTCACCGATGGGAGAGATAATGAGAACGGACCTCTTAAGGTACCTGTTTCTTCGGTCCGTCCGATGTCAGGTACCCCAGTGTTTATCAGTCTGTACTGACTTGTTGACTGTGAAAGTGAAAAAAGTGAAACTCCAGTGGTTGAGGTTCCATGTTACCACTCTACACTAAGATAGAAGAACTGATATATCATTGGGAAGGCAAAGATTTCTAAATGTAAGACTGGTACTATTTATAATTTTATTTTCATGAACTTCCTTTCTGACCCGAAACAATCATTTTAAAGATTTTGTACTTTTCAACATTAAAGTAAATGAACTAACCTTTTTCGATGATACTTCACTTCACTTCAGCGAGTCAACACTGAGAAACGCTGGGGTACCTGACATCGGATGACCCGAGGAGGTAGGTACCGTAAAAGGTCCGTTCTTATGACCTCACCCAACGGTAAAGGAAGAGGTCCCCTAGAAGGGCTGGGTCCCTAGCTTGGGTCCAGAGGACGCAACATCCGTCTGTGAAATGGCAGACTCCGGGTTCCCTTCGGGATTTAGATATCAATCAATATTATCGTGTTGTGTATCGCGTTAATCCGGTTTTAACAATGAATACTAAAATCTATTAGATTCAAAATTTTCTTCTGACAAAATATTATCTTTAAGATTTATGAGTATATTCTTTGGTTGTCATAGAATTAGACATTCTAATGAATAAAATCTAAGTAGTTTCTAATGTTTGGGTTTAAAAATTGAATGTTTTTAGTGTATATGTGTGTTTAAACCTCGATAATCATAGTTAATCGTTTCAGAAAGGAATGATAATAGTGTATTCGTCATTAATACCCAAACAAAAGACCTTCAATGTCCTTTACCTCGACGTATCCTTCTACACTCAGCGCCTTATATTAATGACAAAACATTTTGGTGAAAAAACGCCGAACGAAAAAACGGGAACAATAGTTCTGACATTCTACTCTATGTGTACCCTTTATGTATGTACCCTATATATATATATATTATATAAAGTATGTTCTTTGAATGTGATGTTCTATTACTTGTTTCCAGATTCACTTATTTCTTATTTCTGATCCGACGAGAAAAGAAAGGGTAGTAAATATCCTTTGAGAACGATTAAAGCGAGTAGAACTCACACAAAATATGTCGAAAGCAGAATCGTACCTGTCGTCCGGATATGATAATCATGTCTCACTTCTACTAAACGACAGTATTCGTTAGGGAAGTGAAACTCTTTCAGTGTGAGATATCACCAAGTCTGTACAGGTGAGATTACGTTTGAAGCTAGGGTAATGTACATGAAGAGTTAAGAAAATGTGACTCTACTGAAAACTCAAAACAACCCGATGTTTTTTATCTACCGTAAAAGGTAATTACGTCAGGAAAAGTGTTATTTAATCAACTATAGTTTTAGAAGGAGAGTGGTCGGGAAGAAATAAGACGTGCTCTAACTCTTCGTATGGAACTGTGAAGGCGATTTCTCTTACCCTAAGATTCTGTGTACTCTTCAGTACAGTCTCCTTACTAAATTACTGGTAGAAACGTACATAGTTCTTAGTATCGTTGTTAATTTTTCCCGATGTAAGTAAAAAAAACCAAAAAATTTAATCAAATAAAAAATAACTTCCTACTAACGAAATGTCTTAAAACGATAAAAGACAGTTGTCTGTGACTAACTCTTGGTTGACTTACAGTTTGTGTCACTATATTTGTATGGATCCATAACAGAAACAGGAATTTTTAAATGTCAAATCCCTCTCTCTCTGTCTCCTATTCAGATTGGTTGTGTCCTTATCAGTGTCTCACACATTAACGTTTACCGTTCTCAAATTGTTTATTCTAATCTAAGTTTCTACTTGAAGAACTACCATTCCTAATATTGTTTCGATATACCTAATAGTTCTCTCTAACGTCTATACACCCAAAAATTTCTTATTTAGAAATCTTACGTACACTGAATTTAATGTATGTAGTATAGGTAGACTTCGAAGGTCATCCTAACCCAGATCCTTGTGGTACGGTTGATCCATCGAGACTAGAAAGCGACACCGGAAAACGAGAGAGCACGACTTCTGTACGAGGGATCTCGGGTGACGAGTCGGGTAGATCAAAGACGTTTGTAGTTGTGAGAAGAGAGAGAAACGTCTCCCCGAAGTCGGAATATCTGGGTTCAAATAGAAGTGTGGAACACAAGTAGTCGTTAGTCGAGTAAAGAGTACTGATATTTACTAGACCGAGTCCTTACAACTCACCATTTTATTGGTCTCTTATCTCAGTAAGGAAAAGTAGAGGGAGGAGGTGGTCTTTGAATTTACGTTTTATAGAACTTAGGACAGTGACCGGAATGTCACATTCACCTCCGGTTTTTTTTTTTTCCCCCCTCGAATAAAATTGAGTGGTACTATAGGTAAATACTCATGACGTATCCATCTCTTTTTACAATTTGTTTACATTACTTACTGGTAAAGCCTTCCAAGTACGAATAACGTACAAACCTCCCTAGTGAGGTTTGTATTCGGAACTTATATTACTCAAAAACTTCACTTTGGAGGCTGACGAGGTTAAGTCACATAGGTCCTAAGAACTAAAAGAACATTTGGACAAAGAGAAGGATGAGAGAGGTCGAACCGTAGAACATCCATGATATACGTTCTCTTGACCCCAAAAGGAACCTGAAGAAAAGAATGGCTAATACAGTTTGACCAGTTGTTTTGGTCAGTTAAGAGGGAAGATACGGAGATTTTTCGAAAGGAGAGGAGGCAAAAGGGGGAAAAATAGAACCAACATGATCAGTAGTAGACAGGGGACCTGGACCGTTGTCGGAAGATTTACTAGGGAACGGAGGTCTAAAGAGGATATAGTAGAAGTGAAAGGTGGAATGGTCGTTGTAAGGGAACGGTTAATGTGAGTCTACGAGTCAGTGCAGGTTGAGAAACGTTACGGTACCTGACATTGGGTGGTCCGAGGAGACAGATACCCTAAAAAGGTCCGTCCTTATGACCTTACCCAACGGTAAAGGAAGAGGTCCCCTAGAAGGGATGGGCCCCTAGTTTGGACCCAGAGGACGTAACGTCCACCTAAGAAATGATCCCTCGTTGGTCCCTTCCGGAAGTGTTTTTGTAGTCACGAATTTTTGGAATACTAGATTTCGTCTGAGTGTCTATGTCTCTTGTTTCATCATCAAGGGTTACTCCTCCCCTCCTCCCTGGTGTAACCCCGACCCCTCCCCTCCATTTTAGATGACCCATATTCTGTCCGAGTTCCTACGTAACATGTTGTACCCCTTATATCGGTTAGTAAACATTATTGACTTTTACTTTTCATTGGAAAATAAAAAATTTTTTTAATCAAATAAATAAAGTTAACCTCCAATTAATGAAATGTTATAACCAAAACGGTGAGCAGTTGGATAATATGTCTCACTTCGTTCGGTCTTTCTTTTTGTGGTTATGTCATATGATTGCGTATATATACCTTAAATCTTTTCATTGTAAAATTTTACCGTATTTTTAATTTTCAAAAATTTTCAGTTGGATATACTTTATTGTCTTTTTTTAAAATTTTTAAATACTTGGTTTTCTGTCTCATATTTTAGGAAATGTCACTCTAAGTTCTGTGAAAGGTTAAGTCTTGACTCCGTGTCAATTCCGAGCAAACGGAAGTAAGAGTGACGTTTATACCTACGGATTCGAGAACGGTTCGACCTAATGAGGTCAAGATGACTCTCGCAAGTATGAGGGTACAGAAATAAATACGACCTCCCAGTGACGAAACTACACTTGGGTGTGTGGAGTTGAACCACTGTATAAGAGAGAGTTCGGAAAGAGTTACGGTGGAGGAGGGTTGGCGGAAAGGATTAAGGACTTTAGTCAATGAGTGACTCGTTGGGATCCATCTTTCAATTTGGGGTTTTATAGATTGTCTGTTTTGATGTTTATGAAATATTAATAAAAAAAGGTAGTTTTTGTAAATCACTTCCGGTTGGTATATGGTCCGTAACATTCTCAACGGTCTTTATGTCTCTACTCGTCCTGTCCATTCTCATCAAAGTACCTTGAAGTTAAAATCACTTCTTTTATTTGTTCCTCCATTTATCTGTATATATACAAGTATATATACATATATGTATATACACGTACACACACAGGAGCCAACTGAGAAACGTTGACGTACGTGACATCGGACTGTCCGAGGAGACGGGTACCCTAAAAAGTCCGTCCTTGTGACCTCATCCAACGGTAAAGGAAGGGATCCCCTAGAAGGGTTGGGTCCCTGACTTGGGCTCAGAGAACATAATGGACGTAACGTGCACCTAAGAAATGGAGTTCGGTAACCCTTCTGACATATACATATACATATACATATATACATATACATATACATGAATCAACGAGTTTCAGTACAGGCTGACAAACGTTGAGGTACCTGACATCGGATGGTTCGAAGAGACATGTACCCTAAGAGGTCCGTTCTTATGACCTCACCCAACGATAAGGAAAGAGGTCCCCTAGAAGGGTTGGGTCCCTAACTTGGACCCAGAGGACGTAACGTCCACCTAAGAAAATCCAGACTCCGTGGTTCCTTCGGGAGGTACATACACACACACACACATAAATTCAAGTCTGTGTACTTGTTTAATGACACGACTTTATCATCCCTTTATTCCCTTTTAAAATACAATTAACAATTCTCTTCCGAAGAGAACCCTCCATTACAGACTCAACTTTGGGTCATTATTTTGTTACAGAAAGCTGTATTCAAGTCCAAAAAAGTGAAATCGGTTCAAAAAAGTAAAATCTCGTAAAATCTCTTTTTTTCAGAGGTAGTGGATTTCGAGAACGAAGAGGAAAGGTACCGTTACCGTCTCCATGTTCTTGTTCGTTCGGGGTCCCAATGGTCACGAAAAGTGTCGAGACGGATGTTGTGTAGACGATTATAGAGTGAACGGTTTCTTTCAGTGTACCGGTTCGGGTACCTTTGTCCCTACCCTCTTTATAAAACGATCTCATCGTTCATTATGTGGACCTAAGGTCTTAACATATACGGTGGTTTACACAAAACAATTCGTACAGTGAAAGAGAGACACACAGAGTCATAAGAACACATATTCTACTCCAGTGACCTAATTTATTGAGGGTCTTAGAAAAGTTCGACATTTTAAGGACTTTAGGAAAGTAAATAAGTAAAAATTTAACTTCTAGGAAAGTAGAACCCACCGATCTACCGTACATTTCGTTGACGTTCTTATTTACGGATTTTGACAATACTTTTGTTGACTTAAGATATTAGTCTAGAATATTTACGAAGTTTTGGGACACAATTGGAATCGCTACGACGACTTACCAATTCTATTGTCACTTTTTCTTAGTGTCACCCCGTCGTTCCCCTAGTGTCAAGAAAACACCTAAGGATGTACCCGTTAAAAAGAAGACGTAATCTCTTACCGATCCCTGAGTCTTTTCGTATCACTAATTCTTGAACCTTTTTTTTTTTTTTTCTTGAACCCGGGACCTCACTTTCACGAGTTTACGAGTCCTCCGTCTCCCATCATAAGAATCAACAGGGTAAGTAGTCTACTCACTGAGTAGAAAGAAAGTTACTGAGTCAAAAGAGTAAAAATTTTTTCTATCATTATAATCGTATAATGACTCATAATTTACTCTATGATGTGTATTTCTAGTCCTTCCCACAGACCTTGTGTCACGAATTATTATGATAGTCGATATACATAACGAAGAAACAACAAAAAGTTAGTGAGTCATTACAGGTCGAGAAACGTTGGGATATCTGACGTCGTACGGTCCGAAAGGACAGGAAATGGTAGGAGACCTCAAACGAGTTTGAGTACAGGTAACTCAACTACTACGGTAGGTAGGTAGAGTGGGAGACAACAGACGAAGAGGAGGACGGAAGTTTAGAAAGGGTCGTAGTCCCAGAAAAGGTCACTCAGTCGAGAAGCGTAGTCCAGTGGTTTCATAACCTCGAAGTCGAAGTCGTGGTCAGGAAGGTTACTTATAAGTCCCAACTAAACGGAATCTTAACTGACCAAACTAGAGGAACGACAGGTTCCCTGAGTGTTCTCAGAAGAGGTCGTTGTGTTGAGTTTTCGTAGACAACGAAGAAATTCGATGGATTTTCGGTCCACATACACACAAATATATTTATATAGACACATATATAATATACGTACGTATATATCACACATACATATAATATATATGTATATGTATATATACATATATATATAAATTTACACATATATATAAATTTACACATATATATAAATTTATATTGACAGAAGTACTCAGAAATAACAGAATATAGGTTGGGTAAAGTGAGGAGGACCGGAGAAAATGTAAACGTAAAAGTTCGAGATGAACTCTTTCACGATTCGCAAGGAGGTTAAAGAGACCCGAGGTCTACCTACACTTTGGTGATGTCAGACCGACCAGTAGAAGGCTACCAAGAAATACATCCACTTTCTTTTGAGTCTTCCTTAGATAAGGGTAAAAAAAATTTACGTCGTTTACGTCGTCGAGAAAAAGAGGGAATGAATCCGAAAATCCGTAGTACCAATACTTTATGCCGACGTTGTTAGAAAATTTAGGAAAATTCATCGTCAGTGGGAGGATGAGAGGAGGGATTGTAGGGTGGGGAGGGGCTATGATAATTCGGGAAGTGTCCATAGTTAGCAGACCTTCATCCTTCTTGACGTGAAATTTTCCTAAAATTTATTACAGAGGTTCTTTATATCGTCGTCTAACAAGTTACCCCTAATAGTCGGTTCTCACACGATCTCCCCCCTCCTAAGAGAAAATTTTCCAGAAATTTATTACGTTCACTTGAGGAACCGTTGTAATGAGTCTCGGTAAATTTCTCACCTATAGAGACAACGTGGCTGGCTGGTCCTCACACGTGGATGTTTTCTGTGCACTCCCTCTCTGTGGGCCGTTAATACAAGGGTACGGGAATCGTAACAGTATCGTGTTTCTGACGTTCGTAATAGGTTTGCTCCCTAGGAAGGAGGGAGTTTCCTTAGTTCCAGTTTATCGGGGTGTCTTATAAGTTTATAACCGAGTCATTGGAAACTCCCTTTTTATGTAAAAGACACGAAGGTTCTCTCAGAGTTCTTTCCCCAAAATGAAAGAGAAGAGAAGTAAAGAAGTATTTTGGTTCAAGTCAAGTCAGTGAGTCAACACAAGCTGAGAAACACTGGGGTACGTGACGTCGTACGGTCTGGAAGGGTAGGTAGTGGTTGAGGGTCTCGAATGACTTTGAGTACAGGTAACTCAGCCACTACAGTCGGTTGGTAGAGTAGGAGACAACAGGGGAAGAGGAGAACGGAAGTTAGAAAGGGTCGTAGTCCCAGAAAAGTATTTAGGATTAGACTCCAGTTCACAGTCTGAAATAAAACCCCCCGAGGTTTTAGTGACGTCTACCACTAACGTCGGTACTTTAATTTTCTGCGAATGAAGAACCTTCTTTTCAATACTGGTTGGATCTATCGTATAACTTTTCGTCTCTGTAATGAAACGGTTGTTTTCAGACAGATCAGTTCCGATAACTAAAAGGTCATCAGTACATACCTACACTCTCAACCTGACACTTCTTTCGACTCTCGTCTTCTTAACTACGAAAAATTGACACCACAACCTCTTCTGAGAACTCTCAGGGAATCTGACGTTCCTCTAGGTTGGTCAGGTAAGACTTCCTCTAGTCGGGACCCTAAAGAAACCTTCCTTACTACGACTTCGACTTTGAGGTCATAAAACCGGTGGAGTACGCTTCTCAACTGAGTAACCTTTTCTGAGACTACGACCCTCCCTAACCCCCGTCCTCCTCTTCCCCTGTTGTCTCCTTCTCTACCGACCTACCGTAGTGACTGAGCTACCTGTGCCCAGACTCACTTGAGGCCCTCTACCACTACCTGTCCCTCCGGACCACACGACACTAAGTACTCCAGTGTTTCTCAACCTGTGCTGACTCACTGACTTGACTTGACTTGACTTAGACTTCAGTTTTAATTAGTCGTGGATGTGTCGGATGAGACAGAAAAAAGTTGGTGAGGTAGTGGTTGAGAAAGGGACCGGGTAGGAGGGACTACTGACTTCCTACCCATTTACTCCTCTAGAGACACCGGATACTATCCTCATTTCTCGAAACCGAAACCTCCGTCTTTTAGACTCAAATTTTAAACCAAGACGGTGATGACTACTGAAATCCTTTTACGAGTATGGGGGTGACTCGGAGCCAGTAGAGTCGACAGTTTGTCCCATCTTGATACGGACGACGATCGTAAAAGGAGCCCCAGTTACCTTAGTTTTATACATTGTGTTAGTCGAGGTCTGGATCATGAAAGATTTAAGTATTATACACCATGAGTCCCTACACACTAAGTCTCCAACGCTAAAACACTCACATTAGAATCAATAAATCATTCTGTCATGATTTATGATTCATGAATCATGACTTGTCAGACAGAACTACATAGACTGAACCACTCAGGTTCTCAATCCAGACTATATGTTGATCGTAGTTCCTGTAGTCTTCCTACTAAAATTCATATCAGCACACGACGGACTCTTACCCCCTAGTTCGCTTCGAAAGGAGTCCTCGACCTTTTCACTTGTTGATTAGGTTTATGGTTCCACCCTTACCCTAGGAAAATCGGTAAAATGTCCATCTGGGACGTGTTTAACGTCACCTTCCTTTGACGTCCGATTACTACAAAGAAGGAACAGAGTCTCTAGTTCGTATTTCGTCTTTTCTGTCGAGTTTCTGAGTAACTAGAGGAAATGTCGTATCTTCTCAAAGTCTTTACTCTGTATCAAAATGGGTCGCCTGGGGTACATGTAACGTAAGAACCTTTGACACTGTACAAGCCCGGTCCTACCTTCTTGTAGGAGGTTCTTCCTGTAACTCGACTGTCCACTCACCTTTATTACGTCGAGGTTACTACACTCCCTTTTACTACAAAGAAATCGTAAGTCTGTCACCTTGTCCAGAACACAGTAACTGGTGTTACTGTCTTTTAGTTTGACTTGGGGTAATTTCTTTTTTTTCGGTAGATAAAAGCAATCGGGTCGTCCGTGGACTTTCGAGGAGAGTCATACTTTTTTACCTTCCCGTGAACTCTTCTACCTCCAGAGCCAAGATTACTGATACAAACGTGGAGGACCTCTCCTACCTAGAGAGAAAATTTATACTTCCTAACTAAAACTTTTATCAGGAGCACTGACACAATCAAGGAACGGACGGAAAGTTACTGTTCTCCTGTACTAATCCACTCCTGGAAAAGTCAATTGACTCTACTTGGTTTTGTTCCTTTGGTAAAAAAATTGTCGTTTTTTCCACCGTCCCGGAATAAACAAGATTATGAAATTAAGGTCACACAATTTGGTGTGACGATGGTATTCTATTTACATTCTGTTTTCGTTAAAGAGTAGTCTCTTTATCCTTTTTTTTAAGGAACCTTTTTTAAGAGAAAGTACTCTTTCTTAAAGTTTCTTGAAAAAAATTTTTTGTTTTAAGAACAATGGATCTTTCCTTTTCCTTTTGAAAAGAGAAATTCAGAAAAAAAAAAAAAATTACAACTGTACGGTCCATAGAGTCAGAAAGACTGGTAATGGACAATATCTTTGTGTCTAACTGAAAAAATGGTAGTAGTTTATTTCGTTTTCTGACCCTCCGTTGTTGGGTCCATTGACTTCGGGGTTTTGGTGAAACCAAAGTTGATACGTTACACTATGGACATCTCTTGAATGTTTTAAAACAATAGTTAAAGGTACTTATAACAGGTACCGAAGTTGGTACTATTTGCTTTCGACAAAGTTCGGTATCCAGGGTTAGTAATGATATTAAGACGAAATGTTTACTTTTATCTTTTCTAATGTGATTGTATGAGGAATTTACATTGGACGTTTTCATAAAAAAGGATCTGTATGGAACCAAAGTTGAATAAAGAATTGAGGAACTATCTCAGGACTATTAAGTGTTCGGTTGAATCCTGTTAGTCTTAGAATGAACTACAAAATTTTGAAAATTGATAACTGTCTAGGTACAAGACCCGTTGTAAACGGGCGGACGACCGGAAATATAAACAAAAATATCGAGTTAAATTTATATGGTATTTAGATCTTATTGACGACGATAGATCGTTTCTTTTTTATATGTAAACAGGTAATTTTTATTCCATTCCTTGGTAAGAAAATTCGTAGTCTGGAGTTTCGGACCTTAGTATTCTTCCACTATCTTCCACTATAAAAAACCATCACTTTACAATAACCAAAATCTCGTCCCCAGGGGTTGAAGACCCTTGATTGCAGTCACTAGGCTCCACCTTAACTACATTGTTATTATCTTTAGTTCTCTTGTTATTGACATTACATGAACTTAGGAGAACTTTGGTAGGGGAATAGGACCAGATACCTTTTTGACAGAAGTACTTTGGTCAGGGAGTACGGTTTTTCCAACCCCTGACGACAAAATCTCGTGAACCCATCCGTTAACCCTTTCTCCCTTTTTCAATACCCATATCTTTTACTGGAATCTTCCAAGATGGTACTGAGTTTTGTCGTTCCATTTTGGGACGAAGACTCGGGGTCATGAACCTTTTTCTCACTTTAATATGTTATTCTATTTTCCCTTCTTCGTACATGGACACAATCCATTCTTAGAGAACCCCGGTTATGAGTCAATTTCGGTTACTGAGTGACTTTCCGACATTTAAGGACGGGAACCACAACTACGAAATTTGTTCCTCTCCTTTAAACTTTCCATCGTTTAGATTAAAGGGACACAGCCTGTTCGATGTCACGGACATAGTGAGTCGGACCACCAACACAACTAGGGTTTAGTATACTCCACCCATCCAGGTGTCAAATTTTGTAGGGCCACCGTAGAGTTACTAATTGAGTCGTCGAACTCGATAAGGTTTACAACGAGAGAACAGCCTCCTTTTCTTATTTATGTAACCCACACTCACTACCGATCGTTCCCTTTCGACCTTACAGACGAGTCGGGGTCTCAAGACACTCGACTTGTCGAAAGGTTTCGGTGAAACAAGGGGGAGAGGTCTACAAGGACTCCTTCTACGTTTACTCGTATAAAATTATAACGTTTTGGTAGCTTAGGACAGGTTCCTTGGATTGTCTTACAGTAGTTCAGGTCGTTTAGAGGAGAAACTACTCCTTCCAGACACAACGATATTTAGTAGATTAGTCTCCACAGTATTGTTTTTTCTACGACAAAAGAAGAAAGTCTTGTTATCTGTAAATAATTAATAAGAGTACGTATAATAATAAATAAAAGAGTATTAAGACCTCCGACTCTTCAGGTTCTAACTCTGGGAACTTCCCAAGTTAAGACCGTTTCGGGAGAAGACAGAACGTTTGTCGGTGACAGAGTGACACAGGAATGTACCGGAGAGAAGTCACACACGTGTGTCCCTTTCTATCTCTGTCCGTTTGTCTCTATGTCCCTCTCTCTCTCTTCCCCTCCCTCCTTCCCACCCCCTTCTCTCTTTCTCTCTGTTTCTCTCTACCCCACCCCCTAGAAGGAGAAGAAAAGTACGGTGATTAGGACAATCTAAAACCGGGGTGGGAACACTGGAGTAAATTGAAATTAATGGAGGATCTCCGAGGACAGAGGTTTATATCAATGTGACCACCAAACTCAGAGTCATATATGTGTGTTAAATCAGGTGTCGTTGTATATAATTCCGAATGAGAAACACGACATGTGAAAATACCTGAAAGTGTTCGTGTGTTGTAGAACATAGGTGGTATAATACGTCTTATTAAAGTGAAAGGATTTTTACGGGAAATGAAAGGGACAAATTGGGAGTAAGAAATGGGTTTGGAGACTGTTGGTGACTAATAAAAGGAGAAAGATATCAAAGTGTAATAGAACAATAAAACTAATGACATTTATTCAGTTTGACTCGTTTTAAAGACTCGTTTCAAATATAACTTTTCAGATGTATGTATTAGAGAGTTCCGAAGTAGATTTTCTTCCATTTCTTAAACTTTGAAATCCAAGATGAAGTCTAGTCCATGTCACTATAATACTAAATAGGAAACTAACAGGATACTTTTCTCTTTCGTTAAAAGATTCGGGGGTAACTGTACTTGAATCATGATAAGTTATATGTATCATAAAATACTATCTGTCTATTAGATAGTATTTTATTTCAGACCATAAAGGAATAAAACAAAAGGGACTGATTAAATATGAATATTCAGTCTAAATATAAATAATTTGGTAGTTTAATGTTGACTACGAGTTTTTATGTTAATGTACATACTAGTCAAGGTTCTTTTAGGATATATTCATTTAAGTGAGATGATAAGGGTAATTTTTTATTAAATGACTTTATAAATAAATTTATTACGTGAGAGGATCATATAAAATTTAATTTTATTTAATGTTTTCACTTAAACTGTATAGTCAAAGGGTGACTAAATATCGATATGGACACGATTATTTTTTTGTAGTTGGTACATCTTAAATTTTTAAAGGTATAAATGAGTGGTTACGAAAAGGTCCCTCTTATAAGAAGTAATCCTTAGTTTAGGAGGATGAACACGATATTGAGACATAATTTAACACAAAAATTTGTATATATGTTTAAGAGACTGTGTGAAAAGTAGTTTAGATCCGGTCAAAACCCGAAGGGACCACCGAGTCACCATTTATTAGGTAGATGGTTACGTCCTCTGTACCCAAACTATAGACTAGGTCCTTCTAAGGGTATATGGTACCTTGTTGGTTCGGCTACGTGGTTCGGATGACTCGGACATGAGACCTCGGGTCTTCGGCGTTGAAGACTCGGGAGCTCGGTGTTGAGAACTTCGGGTACGAGGTGTTGTTCTCTTTGGTGGTGTTACTCTTCGGGCACGTGTCACTGATCTCTCGACTGGGACGAACAGGGTTGTTCTCTTTCGGATGGATCACTACTTCTGGATCGTGTGTGTTTTATTCATTTATTTTAATTTAGACCCGGTTAAGTCACTACTAGAACATTAGTTTTCTTACATCGTTTTCACTACGACATGTTCAAGTTTCCGATCTAGGTCTACTGGTACATCGAAAATGGACCAGAGAACCCTTTGAGTAGACCCCCTTAGATCGGTGACACATTCTTATGTAGTACGTCTCATGTAGTACTCTTTGCAACCCGACCTACTTCGTGTTCGCCCTTAGTTCTGACGACCCTCTTTATAGTTATCGGAGTCTATGTGTCTACTGTGGTGGAAATACCGTCTTTCACTTCTTGATTTCTCGGAGAACTACTTTAACTTTCTCCTCTCACTTTTTCAACCGAAGTTTGAGTTGTAAGTCTTTTGATTCTAGTACCGTAGACTAGGGTAGTGAAGTACCATTTGTCTACCTCTTTGTCACCTTTGTCACTGTCTGAAATAAAAAACGTCGAGGTTTTTAGTGACGTCTACCACTGACGTCGGTACTTTAATTTTCTGCGAACGAGGAACTCTCTTTTCAATACTGGTTGGATCTATCGTATAATTTTTCGTCTCTGTAATAAAACGGTTGTTTCCAGGTAGATCGTTTGACACCAAAAAGGTCATCAGTTCATACCTACACTCTCAACCTGATATTTCTTTCGACTCGCGACTTCTTAACTGCGAAAGTTTGACACCACAACCTCTTCTGAGAACTCTCAGGGAACCTGACGTTCCTCTAGATTGGTCAAATAGGATTTCCTTTAGTCAGGACTGATAAGTAACCTTCCTGACTACGACTTCGACTTTGAGGTTATGAAACCGGTGGACTAGTGTCCTACAGTCTCAGTCTGTGCTGTCTCGTTGACTTGACTGCATTCTTCTCACTGGCGGACCTATGAAGGTACTACCTCTCCGACGGACACCCAAAAGTCCAATGGCGAGGTGGTCTCGAGTCGGTAATTCGGTGAGGTCGGGTCGTGAGTCTATACACGACCTCCTCGGAAGTCCGTTAAGGTGTGGGGTTGAGAGTAGGAGTCGGAAACTCTTAAGGACGGACTCTAAGGTCTGTAGTATCTTACCATTTAAGAACAAAATACGGGGATTCAAAATTCAACTAAATAGTGTTACCGGTATTATTGACCTTCTCAAACTAAGAGGGGTTTCGTCTGATATGAATCCCAATAACTTTCATCTAATAATGTTTCAACTAGGGTCCTCCGTAGTCAACCTCTCAACCCCTCACCCTGTCCTTTCCCTTACTTCGGTCATAGTCGTATTAATCACTCGACCAATGAAGACACCAGTTACCCCAAGGAAGGACGGTCCCTGAGGACCTTCTTCCACATCTTTTCCGAAGGTTCAACAGGACGGACTACCCACTACTTTGACCCCATAAATAGGTAGTAACTGGTTCTCCACGAGATGTCGTCCCCAGAGGTCAAGGGCTCTGTCCATGACCAGACACAGGACAATCTTTGACCCGACGTGTCGTCCTCCACTCACCACCCCCTCGTTCGCTTCGAAGTAGACACAAACGTCGGTGAGGGGTAAAGGGGATCTACCCTTGTAGATCAACGTACTTTTGTTCGAGTCCCGAGGGTGACCGCTCAACATGCTAATAAAGTAATATGTAATATTACATTATCATTATTATTATCTTTATTTTACGTATTATTTTCATTACATGAACTTAGTAGGGATTTGGTATGGGGACGGGGGTCAGGTACCTTTCTAACAGAAGGTGTTTTTACCAGGAACCACGGTTTTTCCAACCGTGACGACAAGATCACACAATTGTAGGTCCTTGGACTGAACAGGATGTGTACCCGTTCGGGAGAGAACATCTCCGGTTTCCTTGCACATCATTCTCCAACACCCAACCCTTACAACTCACGTCACCCTTATGTTCACCTTGGAATTTACGTGGTTCAATCTCAAGACTTTGACCTCAGGCGACACGACACCAACCTAAAGTTACTGGGTGGTTGGAGACCTTTGATTTAAATTTAAGATATTAAATTATATAATCGTGTACATATAAAAAGACTTCTTCCTTATGTCCTAAAGTAGTTGAAGAGGTTCACCAGGTATTCCGTTTTCCCCACTTCTTTCTTATTCCTCGTTCTATTATCTGTTTTAATACATGGAAGATGGGTTAAAGAATATAGTCTATTAGTCTTAGTTATTATTAACGTCGACGATAATTTATTATCTATCCATATGTCATTAAGTCGACATTTAGAATATGTTAATGTAAGTTAATATTATTGGTTGGTTTTTAATGATCATTTTTCTAACTAACAGTATGACAAGGGAACCGTCTTCTTTAAACCGTCTGTTTTTTCAATTCTTTATGGGTTCTTTTTCTTCAGTATGAAGTTGATACCGGTTCTATGCACCAAAACGTTTGTTATGATTCTGTAGACCACCTGTTCCCTTATTCAGTATAGAAGTACATATAAGGTTCTGACTGTGTAGACTTGTGAAGAAAGAGACGGTATTACTTATGTAAAATAATTATATTCTACTTTATTATTATAGTACCACAGTAGGTATTATGTTTAGTTTTAGTTATTTTACATAACTACGGTTCTTTTAGAGTTTCATAGTCCGTACAAAAGTCGTAGTTTGAATTCGTCTTAAAAAAGAGAACAAGTTAGGGGACGTTTTCGTCCTCCGGTAAAGGTCTCTTTTGACTTTCATACGGACGTACTACTTTAAACCAGTGTCATAGGGTAGATAAACCAATTAACCATGAATTGTTAATGGGATGATGAAGAATAGGTTTTGGTATCGGTGACTTCCCATGACGAACTAATTTTTTTTAAAAAAATAATCAATGGAACTGAAAATATATGACAAATCTAAATATCGACAGTCTGATCAGGTGGTAATTAGTATGAGGATTTATGAAGAATTCTCGAGATATACCCACGTTTCCGTCATTTTCTCTCTCTCTCTGGTGTCCCATGTATTGCAAGGTACACGAGTCGGTACAGACTGAGACACCCTCGGGTACCTGATATCGACCGGTCAGAGGAGACAGGTGCCTTAACAGGTCCGTTCTCATGACCTCACCCAACGGTAAAGGATGAGGTTCCCTAGAAGGAATGAGTCCCTAACTTGGGTTCAGAAAGTGTAGAGGACGTAACCGTCCGTCTAAGAAATGGTGAATTGTGGTGGACCCTTCGGGCTTTCTATCGTTTCCGTCTTACTTAAGTTTACTCCCATCACTAATGTAAGAATTGATGTGAAGACTCGAAGGGACCACCGAGTCTACCATTTC
Organism: Capra ibex; assembly: GCA_006410555.1. NCBI lineage: Eukaryota > Metazoa > Chordata > Mammalia > Artiodactyla > Bovidae > Capra > Capra ibex. The sequence continues at coordinate 83,958,489 of SJYO01041852.1, forward strand.
TTAGACGGACGTTACACCTTCCAGACCCAAGTTAAGGACACAGTCCTTCTAAGGGACCTCTTCCTTTACCGGTGGGTGAGGTCATATGAACGGACCTTTTAGGGTACCCGCCTCCTCGGACCACCCGACGTCAGGTACCCCAACGTTTCTCAGGCTGTGCTGACTCGTTGATTGTGTGTGTGTTCCGTAGTCAGTAAAATAATGATATTACAGTTTACTGGTCATACCAATAGAAAAATGATCAGACGAACTAAAATGAGAATTTGTCAATTCTCACGAATCAATAATGGTTGATAAATTATTAGGTAAGTTGTTTTTAAATGTCTGAGAGACTATTTAAGAGTCGTGATATGATGACCATAATTCGGACCAAGGATAGGCGTTCATCGAGTATCAAACTGTCCTACCCTGCTAGCTTTGGACTGTTTTTAAGTCTCTCGTTAATTTGATATTACGACTGAGTACTAATACTCGGAAAATCGTTTCTTCCCTGTTTTATAATTGATTTTTACTACTATTACTCTTTCGTCTTCCTTTTGATCTCCTCGTCCTTCTCTTCATTCTGTTAACAGTGAGACTACACGACCCGTGGGTCGATACGAGAAATGCATATCATTGAAAAATTTTGAGTATGACTATGTCATTTTTATTATAGATTATAAGAACTCTCGACCTGTTTATAAATGTTTATTACTGAGTGGATTGAGAATGTTAGTCAGGATATTTTATTCACAACCCGAAAAGGGGAGTAAAGTGTCTATTCTTTTGACTCCTTTTCTCTCTGGTACTAGTATTCAAAGAGGACGGAGTACGCTCAGAGACTCAACGGGGACATCGTAGTGGTTAGAGATTCGATAGTCAGATTATTAGGTTTTCACCTAATTAGAGAAAATAAAAAAATTAAACATTTTTTTTTAATTCCCGTTATCATTATATATTTGAGATAAAGAAACGTAACTAGAGATTCCTTCCGAAAGAATAGAGAGGAACGATAAGAAACCTTGAGACTTAAGTCTACAAATATAGATAGGAAAAGAGGAAACGAAAAGTGAAGAGAAGAAAAGTGTCGATAAACATTCCGGAGGGGTCTGTCGGTAAAATGAAAAAACGTAAATAAAAGGTACCCCTACCAGAACTAGGGACAGAGGACATGTTACAGTACTTGGAGGTAGGTATCAAGTAGCCCGTGATATAGATAGTCTGGATCAGGGAATTTAGATAAAGAGTGAAGGTGACATATTAGTATTTCCTAAACTAAATCCAGTATGGACTTACCAGATCGCCAAAAGGGATGAAAGAAGTTAAATTTAGACTTAAACCGTTATTCCTCAAGTAGTTTTGTTTCTTTATCTCCTTTTATTGTCTTACCCTTTCTAATCTCTTGGGAAGTTCTTTTAATCTCTATGGTTCCCTTGTAAAGTACGTTTCTACCCGAGCTATTTCCTGTCTTTACCATACCTGGATTGTCTTCGTCTTCTATAATTCTTCTCCACCATTCTTATGTGTCTTCTTGACATGTTTTTTCTAGAAGTGCTGGTTCTATTAGTACTACATTAGTGAGTGGATATCGGTCTGTAGGACCTTAAACTTCAGTTCACCCGGAATCTTTCGTAGTGATGTTTGTTTCGATCACCTCCACTACCTTAAGGTCACCTCGATAAAGTTTAGGACTTTCTACTACGACACTTTCACGACGAGAGTTATACGGTCGTTTAAACCTTTTGAGTCGTCACCGGTGTCCTGATCTTTTCCAGTCAAAAGTAAGGTTAGGGTTTCTTTCCGTTACGTTTTCTTACGAGTTTGATGGCGTGTTAACGTGAGTAGAGTGTGTGATCATTTCATTACGAGTTTTAAGAAGTTCGGTCCGAAGTCGTTATACACTTGGCACTTGAAGGTCTACAAGTTCGACCAAAATCTTTTCCGTCTCCTTGGTCTCTAGTTTAACGGTTGTAGACGACCTAGTACCTTTTTCGTTCTCTCAAGGTCTTTTTGTAGATAAAGACGAAATAACTGATACGGTTTCGGAAACTGACACACCTAGTGTTAGTTGACACCTTTTAAGAAGTTCTCTACCGTTATGGTCTGGTGGACTGGACGGAGAACTCTTTGGATATACGTCCAGTCTTTCGTTGTCAATCTTGACCTATACCTTGTTGTCTGACCAAGGTTTATCCTTTTCCTCATGCAGTTCCGACATATAACAGTGGGACGAATAAATTGAATATGCGTCTTATGTAGTACTCTTTGCGACCTGACCTTCTTCGTGTTCGACCTTAGTTCTAACGGCCCTCTTTATAGTTATTGAAGTCTATACGTCTACTGTGGTGGGAATACCGTCTTTCACTTCTTCTTGATTTTTCGGAGAACTACTTTCACTTTCTCCTCTCACTTTTTCGACCGAATTTCGAGTTGTAAGTCTTTTGCTTCTAGTACCGTAGACCAGGGTAGTGAAGTACCCTTTATCTACCCCTTTGTCACTTTTGTCACAGTCTGAAATAAAAAAACCCGAGGTTTTAGTGACGTCTACCACTGACGTCGGTACTTTAATTTTCTGCGAATGAGGAACCTTCTTTTCAATACTGGTTGGATCTGTCGTATAAGTTTTCGTCTCTGTGATGAAACGGTTGTTTCCAAGTAGTTCAGTTCCGATACCAAAAAGGTCACCAGTACATACCTACACTCTCAACCTGACACTTCTTTCGACTCCCGACCTCTTAACTACGATAACATGACACCACAACCTCTTCTGAGAATTCTCAGGGAACCTGACGTTCCTCTAGGTTGGTCAGGTAAGATTTCCTCTAGTCAGGACCCACAAGAAACCTTCCTTACTACGATTTCGACTTTAAGGTCATGAAACCGGTGGCGTACGTTTTCATGAGTAACCTTTTCTGAGATTACGACCCTCCCTAACCCCCGTCCTCCTCCTCTGTTGTCTCCTACTCTACCGACTTACCGTAGTGACTAAGCTACCTGCACTCAGACTCACTTGAGGCCCTCCACCACTACCTGTCCCTCCGGACCGCTCGACGTTAAGTATCCGAGCGTTTCTCAGTCTGTGCTGACTCTCTGACTTCACTTGACTAGACTTCTATATTAGTTCGTTTATTTTGTGTTTTACATACTGTTCTAATGCACAAGTTAAATTCTTGAAGCATTAGGATAAAACTTGGATTTTGATAGAAAAGACATTATAACATCGAAATAAAATGGACCTATTGAGGATGTGTAAGAAAGTCTAAGTTTAGTTCTTAGTGTGGGGATTATTTGTGTGTGTGTGTGTGTGTGTGTACGTGTGGGAGTGGTAACACCTTAGACCAAGTCCATAAACCCCAAACGTATTATGGGGTGACCCGAGGTTTTAGTGACGTCTACCACTGACGTCGGTCCTTTAAATTCCTACGAATGAGGAACCTACTTTTCAATACTGGTTGGATCTATCGTATAACTTTTCGTCTCTGTAATGAAACGGTTGTTTCCAGACAGATCAGTTCCGATGCCAAAAAGGTCACCAGTACATACCCACACTCTCAACCTGACACTTCTTCCGACTCACGGTTTCTTGACTACGAAAACTTGACACCACAACCTCTTCTGAGAACTCTCAGGGAACCTGACGTTTCTCTAGGTTGGTCAGGTAAGACTTTCTCTAGTCAGGACCTTAAAGAAACCTCCCTTACTACGACTTCGACTTCGAGGTCATGAAACCGGTGGAGTACGCTTCTCGACTGAGTAACCTTTTCTGAGACTACGACCCTCCCTAATCCCCGTCCTCCTCTTCCCCTACTGTCTCCTATTCTACCGACCTACCGTAGTGACTGAACTACCTCCACTCAGACTCACTTGAGGCCCTCAACCACTACCTGTCCCTTCGGACCACCCCCAGCTTTTCGTGACCTGCGTTGACTCCCTGACTTGACTTGATTTGACTTATGAGGTGTAGAGGGACAGAACTTTGTGTGTGGGATGAAACTACAACTGAGTAAACAGATGAGGTAAACTCGCATTTAGAGACTCGCTTATCTGAAAAAATGAGAGAGACAACCATTTACCAGTGACGAACCGTGAATCATAAATAACTCAGTTATTTATTCAAATTCTTCTAAGGTGAGTAACATAAAAGTGTCACATTAATGTCGTTAGTATTACATGTATATGATTTTGAAACGGTCGAAGAACGTCCCCTTGAGGGGAAAGGACTGTAGGAATGGTGTCTCTGGATCCGAAAATATCCACCCCCCACATACACAAGTCATCGAGTCAGCACTGAGAGACGCTGGGATACCTGATATTGGGATGTTCGAGGAGACAGGTACCCTAAAGGGTCCGTTCTTATGACTTCACTCAACGGTAAAGGATGAGGTGCCCTAGAAGGACTGGGTCCCTAGTCTGGGTGTAGAGGATACAGAGGACGTAACGTCCACCTAGAAATGGTGACTCGGTGCCCCCTTCGGGAAAATATCCACCTTCGTTCAATTCTCCTCTTGTTCGATGAGGAGAAGAGAAGGGATCGAGGGTTGGACGAGGACCCCGTTCCGACTCTTACCTTGAGTCCTGTCCAAGGGACCTCCTTTCCTGACCTGTTACAACGAAGAGAAGTGTGACACTACGGGTCAGTGACCTCTATTAAGAATAGTGGAATCTCCTTTCTCCGAGAGAGTAAAACCAGTACCTCTTCCGTTACCGTGGGGTGAGGTCATTAGAACGGATATTCTAGGGTACCTGTCTCCTCGGACCTTCCGACACCCAGCGACTCTCAGCCTGTACTGACTTGATGAAGTGAAAGTGAAAAGTGAAAGTACGTGACCTCTTCCTTTACCGTTGGGTGAGGTCATAAGAACGGACCTCTTAGGGTCCCTACCCCATCGGACCACCCGACTGCAGATACCCCAGCGTGTCTCAGCCTGTGCTGACTTCACTGAATCGTCGTTGTCGTCGTCGTCGTAAAACCAGTTACTGGAGTTACTCCCGAGTTTTATTCTGTCTAGAGATGATTTGTGCTTTTTCAGTTTCTTCGTCTCTACTTTTGTCATTTTATGTTTGTTTTTTTGGAATGTTAATACTCTAAGACTCATGGGACCTACTGACTCGTGACTATATGTTCTAAAGTGACGTGGCAGTGTTGATTGGGTTCTCGAAAACACGCGACAGTAAAATAACTCCGAGAACTCAAGACGAAGTTTATGGAGATATGTGAACCGAACTGAGAAGAGATCACTCACCCGAAGGGTCCACCGAGACCCCATTTCTTAGGTGAACGGTTACGTCTTCTTCGCCAAGTTAGGGAAACAGTCCTTCTAGGAGACCCTCTTCCTTTACCGTTGGGTTAGGTCATAAGAACGACCCTTTTAGGGTACCTGTCTCCTCGGACCACCCGATGTCAGGTGTTCCAGTGTTTTCTCGACCTGCGTTGAATCCCTGATTTGTCGTTATCGATTACTCGTGGATTCGAGAATCTACCTTCGTCGATTTATTACCCCCCCTTTACGATGATTATTAGTACTATCGTTACCTTCTACCTCAGGTGGTTATTACTTAAGTTTCTTTAATGTTTTCCGTTCGTTTCTTTGTGGGACTGTGGGTGAATCATAGTTCGTTTGTCGGGATTTAAGGAACCACCAAGGAATCACATAGTAACACAATATATTTTTTTTTATTATAAGCTATAATGATTACTAAAATTCCGTGTTTCTTATTAGATATAACTCATATGTGATAAAATCTTTCATAAATTACAAAACATCAAAAAATCATAATTTCGAATTTTCTACACATTTATTCGATCGGAAACTGTTGGAAAATTTGTAGAGTCCTAAAGGAACGTCGTCTACAAACGACTCTATACTCTCCGTAAAGAAATCTTTTCAATCTCTGATCACCTTTGACTACAAATCTTACAGAGAAAGAGGACTCAGACAGATACTTTAATGTCACTTTGAAATAATTTATTGTTGGAACATTTTGCATCACAATTTAATAAATATATCCCTGACCTAGTTTCGACCACAAATGTTATAGTTACATATTAATATTTTTAATAATCATTTAGTTTTAGAGGTTCCCTTACGAATTCGTTTAGTTACCTTCCCCACTAAGCGTAAGTAGGAGAGACTCAGAGTAGAAACCTCTTGTATGAGTCCAAAGATACATAGGTCTCCGTGTCCTCCCAATATACTTTAGCTCACTTTCTTATTCGAAAATTTGTCTAGTACGTCCGACTCACCCAACAAGTTATAATTTACCGAAAAGTTCAACACTCTGTTCCTACTTCTGAAACAGTGAAAGAAGACTTACTGTACAACTGTCTATCATCCCGATACTATCAAGTCACCTCCTGCTTCTAAAATATACGGACGTTATTCCTACAATTGCTTAAACTGTCATCTGTCGTCGAACATGTTTGATGACACGACTATGGTAAGAGACAAGTTTCTACTGTTCACAGTGCTATTACTACTTTTAGTTGGTTGCTCCCACTTTAGTTAGTCCAATCTTTCCTATGACTTTTATCTTATGTCTACCCCCAAAGACACGTAAACTCTAGAAATTTTACTGATTATAAAGTCTACGTCAGTAATGATCAGGTCACGGAAAAGAAGAAGGGAGTAAGAGAGAATGGGTCGGGACTATTTAGACTTTTGGAAGTTCGGCGTAAACCATTTTCACATAGAAAATCTACTGTCATCTCTCACAAGGTCTTTATGTAGTAATACCTCTTCATTTCCAGTCTGTTCCCGATACTCAATTCAAATCTTTTAAAAAGACACTGATTTGTATTTGTAGTACACACAAATATAACAAAGGGTCCACCGAATCACTCTTACATCCACTGCACTCAAACTAGGGACCCAGGCATGTTAGGGGACCTCTTCTTTTACCGTTGGGTGAGATCATAAGAACGGATCTTTTCGAGTACCTGTCTCCTCGGACCGTTCGATGTCAGGTACCCCAGCGTTTTGTAGTCTGTACTGAGTCCCTACTTCTTTGTTGTCTACAGATAAAACACTATTAATATGAGGTCCATGAAACAATTTAGATCTCAATCTACTCTATCTGTTTTAGTGACAGAAGGATTTCAAACGTAAGTTCACCAACTCTATCTTTTAATGAGTTTATTTGTTTGTTCAATTGTTTATAAGTGTATTTAAAACAATACTTCCTTTATTCTACCACTCGGTCTCATTGACTCCCTCCAATACCTGCTGTCCGCTGACACCTTACGGAGAGTCTTCTCCGCTGTAAACTCGACTTTGGATTTCAAACTTTTAATAGTTCACTTCTCTACCCTACGACCTTACTCACTCCTTGTCACTTACAAGATCTATCTCCCTTCCCTTTTAAGTTTCGGGTTCTCCACCTTTCCTAATCTTCTTAACTTTCTTCCGGTCGTACCGATTTCGTCTCACTGGTTCTCCCTCTCACCACACTCTCCCACAACTGTTCTTTCCCTTTTCGGTCAAGTACGTCTTGGACATTTGATCTTTTTAGTAACATTCCAAGTAACCTTTGACCCTCGACCTCCTTACTGGTAGAACTACGACTATCTCCAAACCTACCTCTATCTTTCTTCATTTACCTCCACTCTAGTTTAAACCTCTATTCTTTTTGTTCTGAACAAATACCTAACTATTACTCCTCCTCGTAAACCTTCTTAGTTTCTACGCAAAATCCAGAAACCGGACTCAATGACTTTACCGTTTACTTGTCTTCTTTTTGTCCACACCCTTATATCCTAGTCTGCATGGGATGGTATACATAGTGTGGTATATTGAATATATGTCTCATATAGTCCTCATAGTGTGGTATTGAGTACATGTTTTCAGCCGCTTTTCAAAAGATACAATATTAGGAACCCTAAGAATTGGTGTGTCAGTTCATTTTCTGTTTTGATATATATTCTCTTTACGAGTCGTTGTCCTTAATCTTGAGGTTCAGATTCATAAACAAAATGGTGAATAATACGTTGGCACTTGTAATACTTAGTAGATGAGGACGAAAGGTGAATAATGTCGTTACGGAAGATCCCAACCACTTTTAAAAGTAAGAAAAAAAAAAAAAAAAAAAAGACATTCTGCAATACCTTTTTGAGTTTGTTGGTAAAACCGGTTGGGTATTATATAGGTCGTGAGTGTGTGTGATGAGGTCTTCGTCGGTGAGGTAAAGTCCTTTCGGGGTTAACAATTTTTAAAGAAAAATTACAACTCAGTTATGAGTCACGTTGATATGTGTGGTCCTAATTGGAGAGTTGGTGTGTCGACGGGGACCGTGAGAGAAAGAACGAAGACCATAGATTTAAACTAGGATCAATATTGGTGCGAGTATGAATGTGGTTTCTCAGTTTTAGGATAAAAAACAGTAACACTTCACTTCACTTTCGGTATAGGCTGAAAAAACTGGGGTACCTGATATATCAGGTACCTTAAGAGGTCCGGGCTTATGACTTCATCCATCGGAAAGGGAAGAGGTCCCCTAGAAGGGTTGGGTCCCTAGCTTAGGTCCAGAGGGCGTAACGTCTGTCTAAGAAGTGGTTGAACACTTTGAAAAAATCAACGGAATTTGTAAAACTATAAGTCATTAATATTTAGAAGTTAGACAACTGTATATATGTGATGATACATATTTTGTCTATCGATTACTCTTGGATGACATATCGTTTTCCCTTCTTTTACATGTTAGACAAACAGTCTGTAAATAAACAACGACAACAACTCAGCGAGTCAGTATAGACTGAGAACGTTAGGGTACCTGATATCGAACGGTCCGAGAAGACAAATACCCTAAAGGGTCTGTTCTTGTGATCTCACCCAACGGTAAAGGAAGAGGTCTCCTAGAAGGGGTGGATTCCTAGTTTGGGTACAGAAGACGTGACCGTCCTTCTAAGAAATGGTGACCCGAAGGGACCACCGAGTCAACCATTTCTTAGGTGGACATTACATTCTCTGGGTCCACACCTGTTATAACACCTAACGAACTCCCAAGAATCCTTTTTTACCAGTGATTAGTAAAAGAACAAAAAACTAAAAATCAATCACTTCGATTTTATATGTTGACTCGTGTTATTAAATTAAAGGTGAACGGGTGACTAAAAGGTAGAAATTTTAAAAACAAAGGTGGACAGTAAAAGAGTAGAGAAGAGGATTAAAGAAAAAAAAAAAAAAATGAGAGTAAAGCAACCCCAAACCCCTCGTCATCTCAATTTNCTTAGGTGGACATTACATTCTCTGGGTCCACACCTGTTATAACACCTAACGAACTCCCAAGAATCCTTTTTTACCAGTGATTAGTAAAAGAACAAAAAACTAAAAATCAATCACTTCGATTTTATATGTTGACTCGTGTTATTAAATTAAAGGTGAACGGGTGACTAAAAGGTAGAAATTTTAAAAACAAAGGTGGACAGTAAAAGAGTAGAGAAGAGGATTAAAGAAAAAAAAAAAAAATGAGAGTAAAGCAACCCCAAACCCTTCGTCATCTCAATTTAAGTACAACAAGTTACAGTCCTATTTCGTCTTTAGATTGTTATGTTCACATGTAAGACAGAAGAGGAGGGTGTAATCAATAGTTTTTTACACCAATACGAAGTAACAAGTTAAATTCTGAAAGTTTCTATTTAAAGTGGTTTTAATAAAAAATTCTTTTAACTTATCGTCCTTTTCGATTCCGTTGCATCTTCTTAATCTACCAGAGATCCGTCTCTTCCGTTACCGTGGCGTGAGGTCGTGAGAACGGACCTTTTAGGGTACCTACCTCCTCGGACCTTCCGACGTCAGGTACCCCAGCGACTCCCAGCCTGTGCTGACTCGCTAAAGTGAGAGTGAAAAGTGAAAGTATGTAACCTCTTCCTTTACCGTTGGGTGAGGTCACAAGAACGGACCTCTTAGGGTCCCTGCCTCCTCGGACCACCCGACGGCAGATACCCCAACGTGCCTCAGCCTGTGCTAACTCCACTGAATCGTCGTCGTCCGACCAGGTCCACACTGAATAAGTATCAGTGGATCAAAAAGTTTATTAGTACTTCACTATGTTTCACTGACAATTGTCTTTTCTCTATCACGATAATACCCGACAAATAATAACAACGTTTTATTATGTATCCTCGAGACTCTGTGTCTCCATCAATGTAACATCAGTGTGTTTCCCTTGAACTCGAGTGCAGAGAAAGTTACTTTCGTGATTGTAAAACCGTCAATTCCCAAAGACAACCGAACGACGATAGACTTAAATTTTGAGACTCGAAGTTGTATAGAGGTTATGGTCAAAACTTGTGTTGACCACTTTAGATGGTGACACACGTTGACAAAAGGTATTCTCGTCATAAACGATCTTTGTTAACGGATATTATATAAGTGTAGAATCCTCATTAGCGTATTACCATATAGATTACTGTAGAGTTCCTATTTAAGAGGAACTTTATGTCAAAGAAAACTTTTTGTCTTATTCTTCCTGTCCTTCCATATTCTTCCTAAACCCCCAGGGCCCAGTAACGAAATCTTCGTTTAGACCATACGTAATTCGTTTACAATAGATGAGACTTATAATTTACTATTAAGGACAGTTCCATCTCTCTAACGTCTACCGATCAGACGAATGTAAAGTCTGACGGAAGAACCATTGTATTTATAGTGGTTCTTGTAGTACTTGGTGGAGTGTTTTATAAGTCTCACTTTACTCTCTTTTACACATTTTTCCTTTATCAATGGTTACCTGTGTCTGATAAGAAGTCTATTGAGATGTTTTCCCTTCAGAACTTTTTTAATGTCGGAGAGGACTTAGTTACTCTATGTAGTATAAGAAACAAGGAAAGAAGGAGGAAGTGGAAACGGTGGTGGTCTTGAAGGGTACACACCGGGATTTACGAAAAGTAGATGTGTGAGATGAGTGTAGACTCGATAAGAGAGGGAAGTTCGAATTCGGACGACCAGTGGGGAATTCTCAGAAGTGACCGGTCGAGAGGTCACTCCAGAGGGTGTCGGGGAAAGATAGGGTAGAGAGAATAATAATACAGTGTCATCGACGGAGATAGACGTTATCACAACAATTATGACACGAACACAAAAAAACGACAGAAAAATATTGAAATAAAAAAAAAAGTAACCTCCTATTAACGATATGTTACAACACATTCAAAGACATGTTGTTACACTTAGTCGATATTCATGTGTATATAGGGGAGGGAGAACTCGGAGGGAGGGTGGTGGGGGAGGTAGGGTGGGAAGATCCAGTAGTGTCCCGTACCTCGACTCCAGGTGAACACAATCCAAGTGAACAATTTATAGACAGAGGGGTCACCTTATGTCCAAGGTACTTCCATCTCGGTGTAGTTAAAATAAGTGGTGGTGGTGATAACGAAATACGTTACAGTCGTATGTCAATAGTCAGTTATTTATAAAATTCTTAATTACTTACTTACTGGGTCAACTTCGTTTCGTGTATGTAACTTACCCAACAAAGTAGCAACGACGACCTTTTTTTTTTTTTTTTCGAACTCTTAGACTGGGAGACCGTCCTGGAGAATCAGAATGGTAGGTCATGTGACTCCTTCGCTTTTGTTTCCATTTAGATGGTACGACTGTGAAAGGACCGTGACCTACGTAAGTGGTCAAAGACTTCCTGTGACGGTAGTTCAATGAGTGTTACGTGCCCGATGGTTCCTTCGGACCGTCCCCGCCCTCTCCGTTACTACCCCATCCCATCCGTGTCCCCCTAGATTTGTAAGTATACAGTGTCGTCAAACTTTGGTTTCTCAAGACTTTGGTTACTCGAGAAGACAGTTGACCTAAGAAGAAACTTGTCCGAACTTAATTGGACGAGACCTTTTTTTTTTAGTCTTCATACTAAAAAGACCCCTGTCTTTCTACATTTACGTCCCCAGACCGTCACCCTCTCTCCCTCCTTTTCTCCAACTATTTGTCCCTGGTTTTTTTTTTTACAACCGTCGGTTTTTTCTACGACATATAATCGATGATACTAGATTTTACCGGGTCGTCTCTAACCGCGTTGTAGACGGAACGAGTAAAGGACACACAGATGTATAAGTACGGGTCGAGAGACTTAAGAGACCTCCGTGAACTCATGTGTCCTTCTACTCAAGGTTACTCAAAGTCGGAGGACGAAACGACTTTCCAATACTTTTCTTTCGAACGAAGGAACTAAGTTGAAGTCGGAGTCATAAAAACTCGAAAATGATTGGTTTCGTCTAAAATCCATGTACACTTTCTTCTTTACTTTCTATTTCATTTATGTCTTCAATCTACCTACATGTGAGTGATGGACTGAGTTACCTGTACTCAAACTCGTTTGAGACCCTCTCTCACTTCCTGTCTCTTCGGACCACACGACGTCGAGTGCCCCAGTGTCTCAGCCTGTGCTGACTGTCTGACTTGTTGTCGTTCTTGTTAGTGACTTACTATCTTTTGTACTGTTCCCGGGAGCTTGTCTTCCTGAACCCAAGGTTTAGGAAGAGATGGAGAATGATCGGTACACCCGACCAGTGAATGGACGTGACTTCGAGTCGCAGGAGTAGACATTTTATTCGTCTTTGTACCACGAGACTATTAATCGATTATAGGTACTTTACTACCCGTCCCCTATTCATTATTTACTATGTCACAAACGATAAATCTTATCAAGTTCGTAGGTAATTCGAAAAAAAGAAACATAGTTCAATCCTTAAACAGGTGTAATAAACCTTTTGATATAGTCGAGACGGGAATTGGAACTGGAACTAATTCAGTGTCTAAAAACAAAGACTTGTTATGTGATTCAGGTTATTCGGTGAAGGTGTAGAAGTTCGAAAAGAAACTCACAATCAGTGAGTCAGCACAGACTGAGACGTCGGGGTACCTGATATCGGACGGTTCGAGGAGACAGGTACCTTAAGAGGTCCGTTCTTATGACTTCACCCATCGGTAACGGTTCCCTAGAAGGGTTAAGTCTCTGACTTGTGTCCAGAGGACGTAACGTTCGTTTAAGAAATGGTAGATTCGGTGGTCCCTTCGGGTTCGAAGAGAAATACTTTGAAATATATTGACAAGGAAGACAGAGTAGTTAACATGTGGTAAGGAAAGGAGTTCAGAGTAGAAAAGAAGAGACCTTTAGGTGGAACAGAAGGTTCCAACTCAAGTTTTCGGTTGCAAAGTGCCAGTTCGAAACGACCTTCGAGGGTCAGTATAAGCTAGAGGAAAAGAAGACTTGAGTAAAGAGGTGAATAAGTACGTAAGGTATTTGTTAATAATTCTTGGACGATCTATGGTCCCATAAACTATCTACGGATCCTATTTTCCCATCTACGGATCTTTGATTCTACTTATTCTGTGTCAAGGATCTGGATCAGATCACTCTTCCTGTCTCTTAACCCGTCTACTTACGTAACCGCACACTACGTTCATTGTTTCCACACGTGTACCGGGAGTCTCGGGTACTCTCTTTGAGAAGAGGTTGTCGTCGATGAATATGGAGACCAAGGGGACCTTGCCATTCCTTAGGCGAACGTCACGTCCTCTAGACCCAAACTAGGGATCCAATCCCCCTAGGAGACTTCTTCCTTTTCCGTTTGGTGAGGTCATAAGAACGGGTCTCTTAAGGTACCTGTCTCTTCGGACCCCCCGATGTCAGGTACCCCAGTATTTCTCGACCTGCACTGACTTGTTGGTTGTAAGTGACTGACCGAGTGTGAGGGAAACGAAAAGAAACAGAGTATCAAATAGTCATTGTATTGATAGGAGGAGTAATGTAGTACTTAAGGAACTCCGGTCTACGACAGAATAAACAGAAACATACGGACGTCGTAGAAAGTGTTATTCAACGTTCATCATCCACAGGTTATTTAAATAAGACTTACATAATAGTTATGCACCTACTTTACTTCGGTAGTCGTTACTCGTGAACGTTCACGGAACCAGACGGAACTTTCTAGGTATAAGACAATTTTCTTTATATGTCTCTTATGTAATAATATTCTTCATCTTATAATTTCGGTTCGTCGGACTCAAGTTTACGGATAATCAGAAGTTATTAACAAATGTAATCCATTGAAGAAAGTAGTCTGACATAGAGTTAAAGAAGTAGACAATTTACCTTCACTACTATTATCATAGATGGTGACTCTCAACGATATTCTTAATCTCCTTAATCACTTCTCTTTCAGCGAGTCAGTACAGGTAGAGAAACACTGGGGTATCTGATATGTCAGGTACCTTAAGAGGTCCGGTCTTATGACCTCACCCGTCAGAAAAGGAAGAGGTCCCCTAGAAAGGTTGGGTCCCTATCTTAGGTCCAGAGGACGTAACGTCCACCTAAGAAAAAAAAAAATTAAATAAATAAAATTAACCTCCGATTAATGAAATGTTATAACATAACTAAAACGGTATGTAGTTGTACTTAGGTGGTGCCCACATGTGCACAAGGGTTGTGACTTGGGGAGAGGGTGGAGGGAGGGGTATGGTAGGGAGACCCAGTAGGGACACGTGGTCGGGGCTCGTGGGACAGAGTACGTAGCTTGGATCGGACCGTTAAGTAAAGAATATACTATAATATGTACAAAGTTACGGTAAGAGGGTTTAGTAGGGTGGGAGAGGGAGAGGGTGTCTCAGGTTTTCTGACAAGATATGTAGACACAGAGAAAACGACAGAGCGTATGTCCTAATAACAATGGTAGAAAGATTTAAGGTATATATACGCAATCATATGACATAACCACAAAAAGAAAGACCGAATGAAGTGAGGCATATCATCCGAGGTCAAAGTAGGTAGAGTGATCTTGACTAAGTTTACATAAGAAAAATTACCGACTCATTATGAGTAACACATATACATGGTGTCGAAAGAATAGGTAAGTAGACGACTACCTGTAGATCCAACAAAGGTACAGAACCGATAATATTTGTCACGACGCTACTTGTGACCCCATGTGTTCAGAGAAAGTTAAGACCAAAGGAGCCACACATACGTGTCGTCACCCTAACGACTCGTATTCCGTCAAGATAAACGTCAAAAAATTCCTTAGAGGTGTGACAAGAGGTATCACCGACATGATCGAACGTAAGGGTGGTTGTCACATTCCCCCAAGGGAAAAGAGGTGTGGGAGAGGTCGTAAATAACGAACATCTAAAAACCTATCATCGGTAAGACTGACCGTACTTTACCATAGAGTAACACCAAACCTAAACGTAAAGAGATTATTACTCACTACAACTCGTAGAAAAGTACACAAACAATCGGTAGACATACAGAAAAAAAAAAAAAACTCTTTACAGATAAATCAAGAAACCGGGTAAAAAACTAACCCAGTAAATAAAAAGACCTTAACTCGACGTCCTCAACGAACATGTAAAAACTCTGATCAACAAACAGTCAACGAAGTAAACGATAATAAAAGAGGGTAAGGTTTCCGACAGAAAATGGAACGAATATCAAAGGAAACAACTCGTCTTCGAAAATTAAAATTAATCTAGGGTAAACAAATAAAAACGAAAATAAAGGTCATAAGACCCTCCACCCAGTATCTCCTAGGACGACACTAAATACAACCTCTCACAAAACGGATACAAGAGGAGATCCTCAAAATATCAAAGACCAGAATGTAAATCTATAAATTAGGTAAAACTCAAATAAAAACACATACCACAATCTTTCACTAGATCAAAGTAAGAAAATGTTCACCAACTGGTTAAAAGCTTCGTGGTGAACAATTTCTCTAACAGAAATTAGGTAACATATAAGAACGGAGGAAACAGCTTCTATTCCACAGGTATCCGCACACCTAAATAGAGACTCGAAAGATAAAACAAGGTAACTAGATATAAAGACGGAAACACGGTCATGGTATGACAGAACCACTGACACCGAAACATCATCTCGGACTTCAGTCCGTCCAACTAAGGAGGTCAAGGTAAGAAGAAAGAGTTCTACGAAACCGATACGTTTCAAAGAACATAAAGGTATGTTTAACACTTTAACAAGATCGAGACACTTTTTATGGCAACCATCGAACTATCCCTAACGTAACTTAGATATCTAACGAAACCCATTATATGAATAAAAGTGATATAACTAAGAAGGTAAGTACTTGTACCATATAAAGAGGTAGATAATCACAGGAGAAACTAAAGAAAGTGGTCACAAAATATCAAAAGATATATATCCATCCAGAAATCAAAGAAATCCATCTATATAAGGATTCATAAAATAAGAAAAGCAACGTTACCACTTACCTTAACAAAGTAAAGAAAAAGATAAAAGAGTAATAATCACATATCCTTACGTTCCCTAAAGACACACGACTAAAATATAGGACGTTGAAATGATATAAGTAACTAATCGAGATCATTAAAAGACCACCTCAGAAATCCCAAAAGATACATCTCCTAGTACAGTAGACGTTTGTCACTCTCAAAATGAAGAAGAAAAGGTGAAACCTAAGGAAAAGAAAGAAAAAGACGAGACTAACGACACCGGTTTTGAAGGTCTTGATACAACTTATTATCAACACTTTCACCCGTGGGAACAGNGAGATCATTAAAAGACCACCTCAGAAATCCCAAAAGGTACATCTCCTAGTACAGTAGACGTTTGTCACTCTCAAAATGAAGAAGAAAAGGTTAAACCTAAGGAAAATAAAGAAAAAGACGAGACTAACGACACCGGTTTTGAAGGTCTTGATACAACTTATTATCAGCACTTTCACCCGTGGGAACAGAACAAGGACTGAAATCCCCTTTACGAAAGTTAAAAAGTGGTAACTCCTATTACAAACGACACCCAAACAGTATATATCGAAAATAATACAACTCCATACAAGGAAGATAAGGACGAAAGACCTCTCAAAAATAGTATTTACCTACAACTTAAAACAGTTTCCGGAAGAGACGTAGATAACTCTATTAGTATACCGAAAATAAAAAGTTAAACAATTACACCATATAATGTAACTAACTGAACGTCTATAACTTCTTAGGAACGTACGGACCCTATTTCGGGTGAACCAGTACCACATACTAGAAAAATTACACAACAACCTAAGACTAACGATCTTAAAACAATTCCTAAAAACGTAGATACAAGTAGTCACTATAACCGGACATCAAAAGAAAAAAAGACCGTAGAAACAGTCCAAAACCATAATCCCACTACCACCGGAGTATCTTACTCAAACCTTTAAATGGAAGGAGACGTTAAAAGACCTTCTCAAACTCATCCTATCCACAATCGAGAAGAGATTTAAAAACCATCTTAAGTCGACACTTCGGTAGACCTGGACCCGAAAACAAACGACCTTAAAAAGACTAATGTCAAAGTTGAAGGTACGAACACTACACAGACAATTCTAAAAGATAAAGAAGGACCAAGTCAAAACCTTTCAACATGAAAAGATTCTTAAACAGGTAAAGAAGGTGCAACAGGTAAAGAAGGTGCAACAGGTAAAAGAACCGTATATTAACGACTATCATCAGAGAATACTAGGAAACACAAAGACACAACAGACAACACTAGAGAGGTAAAAGAAAAGATTAAAATAACTAAACTAAAAAGAAGGAAACAAAGAACTACTCAGACCGATTACCAAAGAGTTAAAATAAATAGGAAAGTTTCTTGGTCGAAAAACCGAAACAACGAAAAACGATACCAGAGAAAACAAAGGAAACGTAAATAAAGACGGGGTTAAAAATTCTAAAGAAAGGAAGATGATTGGGACCCCAAGAGGTAAAGAAGGAAAAGATCAACGAAATCCACATGTCAATCCAATAAATAAACTGAAAAAAGAACAAAGAACTCCATACGGACATAACGATACTTGAAAGACGAAGTCAAGTCAAGTCAAGTCAGCGAGTCAGGACAGGCTGAGAAACGCTCGGGTACTTAGTGTCGTGCGGTCCGGAGGGACAGGTAGTGGTTGAGGGTCTCAAGTGAGTCTGAGTGCAGGTAGCTCAGTCACTACGGTAGGTCGGTAGAGTAGGAGCCAGCAGGGGAAGAGGAGGACGGGGGTTAGGGAATCGTGATGAAAATGTCACAGGGTGTCCAAAACCCAACATCACAAAAGTAAAAGTAATCAAAGATACGTATAAAAATAAAGAAAAAACTAAAGAAGACACTAAACAACCAATAAGTCTTCACACAACAAGTCGAAGGTATACAACCTTAAAAATTATCAAAAAGAGGACATTAACTCTAGATTAGAATGACGTAATACCAGTCTTTTCTAGGAACCTTACTAAAGTTAAAAAAACTTAAATGGTTCCGATCCAAATACCGGGTCCTACACTAGATAGGACCTCTTCCAAGGCACGTGTGAACTCTTTTTCCACTTTAAGTAACAAAACCCCACTTTACAGGATATCTATAGTTAATCCAGATTGACCAGATAACATAGTAAATTTCAAACACAAAGAAACAATTAAAAGACAAATCAACTAGATAGGTATCCACACTCACCCCATAATTTCAGAGGGTGATAATAACACAATAACAATTAAAGGGGAAAGTATAAACAATCGTAAAACAGAATGTATAACGTCACGAGGATACAACCCACGTATATATAAATATTAACAATATAGAAGAAGAACCTAACTAGGAAACTAGTAATACATCACAGGAAGAAACAGAGAAAAGTGTCGGAAACAAAATTTCAGATAAAATAGATTATACTCATAACGATGAGACGTCCACCTAAGAAATGGTCTAAGAGATGGTCTCGGTGTTCCATTCGTTAGACAAGTAATTTTCATGAATCTCTTCACAGAGCTACCATCGAGAGTTATTGACAATCGACAGTAAGAGGAGGATTTGTCTAAGTTTCTGGAAGTGAGGACATCTTGTACCTGATGAGTTCCGACTAGTTTTTAGACTTAAGGTGTCTATTTTGTAAATCAAAGTTCGAAAACATGAAGAACGTACAGATAAACGTTACGATCAGAGGATTTTTAGGTTTTTAACGACCAAATATTGTAAATGTTATGAGAAATTGAAAAAAATTGGTGTGTTCTTTCATATTACGGTAGAACCGTAAGCTTTACAGGTTAAACTTTACTAGTTGAGATAAGTAACTGATTGTAGTTACACTTTTCGGAAATTATTTTTATTGTTTATTTATAAGGGTAAATACTACAACGACGATACGACAGTACATGAAATGTATATAATAAAGGTTAAGAATATTGTTATACTTTTATCTACGATAAACTAGGTAAAATCCCTCTTCCGTTACCGTGGGGGTGAGGTCATGAGAACGGACCTTTTAGAGTGGCTGTCTCCTCGGACCATCCGACGTCAGGTACCCCAGAGCTTCTCAGCCTGTACTGACTTACTGAAGTGAAAGTGAAAAATGAAAGTACGTAACCTCTTCCTTTACCGTTGGGTGAGGTCACAAGAACGGACCTCTTAGGGACCCTACCCCCTCGGACAACCCGACGGCAGATACCCCAACGTGTCTCAGTCTGTACTGACTTCGCTGAATCGTCCTCGTCTAGGTAAAATATCTACTGTTTTAACTCCGAACCTCTCCAGTCCTAGAAGTGGGTTTCCAAGGTGATAACGTTAATCAAACTGTGTGGGATCACGATAGAATCCCGAAGGGACACCGAGTCTACCATTTCTTAGACGGACGTTACGTCCTCTAGGTCCAAAATAGTGGGATCAGAAAAGTGAGAAATGTAATACGGAGATTAATCGAAATCAAATGAGAACCGAAGTAATAGGAGGTAGACGAACAAGTCGTGGTAATCTTCCTACTTTAAAGGTCTGTCTTCATCCTTACCAACTTATATTTAAACTCGTGACTTTTATGAAATGGTATATTAAAGTTATTAAAGTACACTAAGTTCCACCTTTGTTCCAAGGTTCAGGGGACTACGGTGAGGATGAAAGGTCTGTTAAGATATCGTTCCAACTGACTGTATACCGATGGTTAAACTGAAAGACTCTAACCATCGGTCCCGGAGACAAACGGTCAAAGTTATAAATTATCGGTAATTTCGATCAAATAGGAAAAAGTATATAAATTTGAGAAAAACGTAGGTTTTGAGTAATCGAAAATAAGACAGGTGATGTCTTAAATCTCTGTCGACCAGTAACGGTAGAAATGTTAATAGGAAGCTTACCAGATTCCGTTTTAACAGGTTCTCTTTATAACTCAGCCGGTTTTTCTAGCAAGTCCAAAAAGACATTCTGTGATTCTTTTTGGTCTTACTTGAATAACCGATTGGCTTATCTTGTGTTCAGTGTGGACATTAAAAATCACAGACACAAAGTACGTGACCGACCACCTAAGAAATGGTGACTCGGTGGTCCCTTCGGGTGAACCATAGAATCCTCCTGTAATAAGTTAGATAAAATTTATCCAATTTTATATAGTATTTATTATATAAAATAAACTAGGTTATCTAGATTTTATAAAGGTAAAGTTATACATTATTTGTAAATTATGATTCAGAAGGTTTAGACCACACACACGTATGTATAAAAATATAAATGTTATGTAGAGTTAATCTAAATTGGTGTGGAATTGACAAGTCTTCGGTGTACACCGGTTGGTTGGTTACGACAACCAAAAATTTGTCGTCTTTGGTTGTGTCGTAACATTTCTTTAATAGAAAGTTAACTTTTTTTTTTTTCGGGGTAAAATTTTTCTTCTTTCAACTGAACATCCTCGTTCCCATCTTCCCCCTCAACTCAACACTTTGAGAATTATTTGCTCGATTCTGTACTACCGTCGAACATGTTATCATCTCATTCCTTACGAAATTAAAAGAGTAGTTTATCAAAGAAAGGAACGAGTCTTCGTTTCTTAGAAGTTGGTCAAAGGAGTTATTTCCACAGACATAAGTTAAAAAAAGAAAAATAGTGGTATTCATACTAAGGATAGAAAGACGAAGTATCCTAACGACACTTCTAATTTAATACTTTCGAAAAAATCTTTTACATTTGGTGATATATCAGGAAATTCTCGGTGGGTTGATACAACGGTTTCAGAGGACCAGTCATAAAGTACCAGTAAGTACGAGTGGTGAACCAGCATTGACTCCTGACGTTATTTTGTCGTTTTTATTTCCTCACTCGGTGAGACGTCTGATCTCACCCTTCGAACTCGTCATGTCGACCAATACCTATTTCTTTGTCCTCCCTGTATCTTAGTCACAGATCTCTTTTTAGTCTTTCGTCACTCAGTTAAAGTCGTGTCTTTTATACGAAAATAAGTGTGAGTCGTTTACATAACACAGGATCCGTCTCACGACCCACGATCGCTACGTTACCACTTTCCTTTTTTTCTATGTCAGGAGCGGGGGAACGTCAAATCTCAGACCTCTCCTCCGTTTTTAGTTACTTTACCCTTTTGACGTTGACACTAGAAAAGATGGTTCTCCGTCTTGTACTAAGAGACTCTCCCTCCAAAACTGGAAACAGTCCCCCCAGTCTCTGCTAAAGGAATTCCTTTACTACTAATTCGACTCTGTACTTCGTATTTATTCTTAATTAAGTCACCTCTCCTCTCCTTTTCTGTAACGTCCGTTGTCTTTGAGTTCTCGTGACAGGGAAGACACTTTCCTTAGTACTACTCTACTCTCTGCTTTCGGTCCAATTCCAAGTCTTTTCTTCGACCTCCTGGTCCGTGTTCTACTTTGGTCTCTCCATCCTCCCCTGCGTCAATACACTCGTACCTACTCTCAAAGTAGAAAAAGGATGTCATTTATTATTAAGCGACTGTTCGAAACACGGAACTTTTCTAGTAAGACGACCTCACACTCCTTACCTAACGACCCCCGTGTTCCCATCTATGTCCAATCTCTTCCCTGTTCTTCAGACCCTTTATACCGTGTGACATTTCATGTCTTATCAGGAACGTAGTGGAACAAGAAAGTATAGAGTGTAGATTAGGAAATCCTTTAGGACAACCGACTTAGGTTTACTTAGGAAAATAGTGAAGATTATCTTTTGATAATAGGTTCTACGGTATTAAAGAGGATGCCTAATTTAGTTAATAGAACAAACCAGAGGTACGACGGTTATACCTGGGATATCAAATAATAAGATGTGTCTCTTCGGTTCCCCTAAGAGGATTTTACCTTCAGTTTGTTACAGTGACCGTTCAAGTTGTGGGTAGAACGAGTCTTACTTTCGGTCACACAAATATCCTCCGCGAAGGACTAGACCGGGGGTTTATACTGGAGTAGAATGGTGAGCGGGGAACCAGTACACCAGTTGAACCAGAAGAAATTTGTTTCGTTCGTAGTCGGAGTGAGTCTCGGAACTGTGAACGACATGGTAGACGGACCTTGTAAGAAAGGAATCTGTGCGTTCGAGGGAATCTAGTTTCAGTAGTAAAAATAGAGGTAAATCGGGGAATAGTAAACCCAGGGGGTTAATTTTGGTGTTGAGGTGTAAAACATGGTTTCTTCCACTCCCTAGTTTGACGTCGCCATGGACCTTCCTTCCGTGAGGTTCGAAGTCCCTAGTGTTTATAGTTTGGGACTCCGTCCTCGAGCTTCTTGTTCCTTCGGTTGGTCCGTCTCCCCACAACCAACTTCCATCCCACCCTTCCCGACCGACACGAGTTTCATTGTTTCTGTTCAAGTACACTTTGAACGTGCGTGTAGAAACACTCCTACAACGAAAGTGAGACTCTCTACTCTTCAGTAACGTCCCAAGTCTCGTCTCCACACCGTACTCGACTACATAAAATTATCCATCCAAGACCTATGATTATAACTTTTAACGGACCCTCCTACCCTTCCACCCTATTTAACCCTCTAGTCCTAACTGTATATATGTGACGGTCTCCGAAGGGACTATCGAGTCAACCATTTCTTAGACGAACGTTAAGTCCTCTGGGACCAAACTAAGGACCCAGACCTTTTAGACGACTTCTTCCCTATCCTGTGGGTGAGGTCATAAGAACCTGAAGGGAACACCGAGTCGACCAGTTCTTCTACAGACGTTACATCCTCTGGACCCAAACTAGGGACCCAACCCTTCTAGGGGACCACTTCCCTTTCCGATGGGTCAGGTCATAAGACCGGACCTCTTAAGGTACCTGACATATCAGGTACCCCAACGTTTGTCAGCCTGTATTAACTCTCTGAAAGTGAAGTGATATACTTGACGGTAAACATTTTATCTATCATCCTTTGACGACATATTGTGTCCCTCGAGTCGAACTACGAGGCACTACTGGATCTATCCACCCTACTCCCATTCCTCCGAGTTCTCCCTCCCCTATATATATACGTTATATCGACCAAGTGAACCAACATGTCGTTTTTGATTATGTCGTAACGTTTCGTTAAGATGGAGTTATTTTTAAATTAATTAATTTTTTCTTTCTCTAGATACATTTGAATTCTGACTAAGTGTAAAAACATGTCATCTTTGGTTGTGTCGTAACATTTCTTTAATAGAAAGTTAAAATTTTTTTTCGGGGTAAAATTTTTCTTCTTTCAACTGAACATCCCCGTTCCCATCTTCCCCCTCAACTCAAAACTTTGAGAATTGTTTGGTCGATTCTGTGCTACCGTCGAACATGTTTCGAGTGTCGTCACCTCCACCACTCTTCACAAGTCTCAGACCTATATAAAACTTCCATCTCGGTTACCTTAACCGACTTTCTGGTTCCCACACCACACTCTCTTTAACTCTAGTCCCCAGCCTCGTCAACCTTTCCCCCCGTCAGTAAGTGACCCTTATTACTTGTCGTCGGGTGAACCCTACGACCGAAGTTTACTGGTAAACTACAGGTTCACCTCTGTAGTCTCTCCGACGTCGTACGTAAGCCCCCTCCCCAGACCCGACCTAGATATGTAGACCCTCCGTAGTCACGTATCTACCCGACGGGACCACCGAGTCTACCGTTTCGTAAGCGGACGTTACCTCCTCTGGACGCAAGTTAGGGACCCAATCCTTCTAGGGGACTTTTCATTTACCGTTGGGTGAGGTCATAAGAACGGACCTCTTAGGGTACCTGTCTCCTCGGACCGTCCGATGTCAGGTACCCCATACAAGTCGGGACTCGAACCCACTCAGTGGTTCCCTTACCATCGACGATCGGTAATTTCGCTTCACTTTCACTTTCTACGAGTCAGTACAGGCTGAGAAACGCTGGGGTACCTGATATGTCAGGGACCTTAAGAGGTCCGGTCTTATCACCTCACCAATCGGAAAGGAAAGAGGTCCCCCAGAAGGGTTGGGTCCCTGACTTGAGTGCAAAGGGTGTAACGTCCGTATAAGAAATGGTCGACTCGGTGTTCCCTTCGGGTTCTTGTGACCTTACTCACCTAGTTGGGAAGAGGTCTTCTAGAAGGGGTGGGTCCTAAAGTTGACCCCAGAGGACGTAATGTCCGTCTAAGAAATGGTTGACTCTATAGTCCCTTCGGGTCGGTGATTTCCCTAGAAGATATTTTAGAAGATATTTTCCTCATCCAAGTGTGAAATTTGTGTGACTCTTTTACCAACAAGACCCGACATTGGATGATTTACCCTTCCTCGAAGGGTGTCGGTCCACTTTCTTTGCTTCATTACACCCATCTGCCGACAAGGTTCCCAGACTTGATGTCGAGTGTCCGTGGTCACGGGATCAGTTGGAGTGTCTCTTGTTCGTCGGTCTTCGTTGGGCCCGGGCCGAGAGACAATATTTTCTGAGGTCAGAGGAGCTCCTGGTTTCAGGACCGTACTCAATGTTACAACTCCAGTGGGACCCGACTAAATAACAAGACCCGTGTCAAAATATCGATGTGAAGGAGGGTGGTGTAGTGGAAGTGAAAATATGAGTCGAGATCGCTAAACACTTTCGAGGACCCAGTATTATTAATATTACTACTAGGGTTAAGAGACTGGTGTCGGTTTTCCTGTTCGACGACATTTGGGTTTCTCCCAAAGGAGGTGACGACCAGGGTCCCGTCTCTTCTACCGTCCAGACTACGGGTACCACAGGTGAAGAGTGGGGCTGAAATGACGGTCGAATCAGGAGATCCTTCCAGACTGGACCTAGCACTTTTGCCTTCAGTCTCGTGGGACAACCACCCTCCTCCCTCTACTATTTTGTGCCCCTACGTGGCCTACCTCTTCCCAAAGATTGTACAGTTCATGTATGTACAATCACATTGACAAGAAAGGTGACGGTGGGGACGAAGGGGTGAAGGTGGTTGTAACAGTAGTGACAGTAGTAGTGATTTATTGCCAAAATACCGTCGTGTGGGGTTTAGGATTCGGTGTGGTGAAGGGGACAAAGGAGGAGAGGGTGGTGGGGGTGTCGGGAGGAATCTAAAGGTCAGATTTATTTAGGACGATGACCCGTGTATGGGACTTTTTTTGATAGGACGGTTTTTTCTGGGAACATGGGGTTACAAGTAACGTCGTGATAAATGTTGTCCGTCCTGTACTTTCGTTGGATTTACAGGTCACTGTCTACTTACCTTTTTTCGTCTACACCATGTATTTATGTAATCCTATAATCGCTATTTTACTTTGCTTTGACCCAGTGGACATCTCTACACTTACCTGGACCTCAGACAGTATGTCTCACTTTATGTAATCTTTTTTGTTTATAGTGTATACTTTCCTATATACACCTTAGTCTACTCAGATAGACGTCCTGCCACTGTCTCTACGTTTACACCTCTTTCCTGTGCACCTGTGTCACTCCCTTCTCCGACGACGACGACGACTCAGCGAAGTCAGCACAGGCTGAGACACGTCGGGGTATCTGCCGTCGGGTGGCCCGAGGGGGTAGGGACCCTAAGAGGTCCGTTCTTGTGACCTCACCCAACGGTGAAGGAAGACGTTACGTACTTTCACTTTTCACTTTCACTTCAGCGAGTCAGCACAGGTTGAGAATCGCTTGGGTACCTGACGTCGGATGGTCCGAGGAGGCAGGTACCCTAAAAGGTCCGTTCTCATGACCTCACCCCACGGTAACGGAAGGTCACATTTTCTCGATCGATCAACCCTTCGAGGATATATCGTGTTCCTCGAGTCGAGTCACGAGACACTACTGGATGCCCCACCATACACCCTCAAGTTCCCCTCCCCTATACACATGTGTATATCGACTAAGTGAAACTACATGTCGTCTTTGATTGTGTTGTAACATTTCGTTGGTAGGAAGTTAAATTTTTCCGTTACATTCATTATTGTTATTGTTTACTCGTCAGTTTCGGTATGGAACTTGTTGGTTTCAATCCTTGTATCAGGATTGACAGAGGTGTCAAACGAAGAGGGAACGGAAGGACGGAGTAGAGGACCGTCAAATATTTCACCATGAGGAATAATTAGATACTGAGTCCGCACGATCGATTACCGTATTAAAAAGAAAAACTAACACGACCGATTTTTAGAGTCCAACTGACTTAGGGTCTCCAAAACTTGACTTTCGACGTAGAACTCGTGGGGTCCGTGTCTCATCCTCCCTGAGTTTATTTGTCGGTCCCTACTGTTGCTCTACGGTAAAGGTAACCGTGGTGCTTTCTGAACTGTCTTAAAATATATATATTTCGTTAAATAAGTTAATTAAGTAAATTTTTTATACAATACAGGTGGTCGAAACAAGATTCTTATATCGACTACATACTCACTTCACTAACAGTTACTTGACTTCTATACTACTCGTTTTATCTACAAAAGGGACGTAAGTACTTTGTTTCATATCACTGTCTCTTTCTATCATTCGTTTACTTATGGAGGTTTTATCCGTGTATATAATACGCTGTACCTCCCTTTCTGTGTTCACGACATTTACTTTATTGACTTTCTGTGTAGAAAATCAAACCTATAAAACCCCTTTATTCTAGTACTTGTTAAGAGATTTCTTTACAGTCAATTCGAGTTTATACTCGTCTATTCTCGGTTCCTTTCTCTTCACGTACTATACTCTCTCCCAGGAAGAGTGTCTCTCTTGTCCTCCACGTTTCCCTGACCCCGTCCTTTCTCTTCGACCTTTTCTGACCACTTTTTCAATTCGCCTTATCACCAACACCCGGTCTCCCAGTCGACGTTTTTCCGTATTCCATTACAGAATCTCTCTACCTTTATAAAACACAAAAAATTTATTAAAATAATATAAATGAATAAATCAAACCGCCGTAACCCAGAAGGAACACCGGACTCCCGAGTCATCAACGTCGTGTGTCCGAATCAACACCGGACACCTTAGAATCGACGGGTCGGTCCCTAGTTTGGACCCAGGGAACGTAACCCTCGAGTCTCAGAATTGGTGACCTGGTAGTTCCTTCAGGAACTTTATATGATTTTGAACTAACTTCACTAACAACGTGTTGGTAATTATGACGGTTTTAAGTGAATTTTAGTGACTTAAAATAACATATATTTAATAAGGAGTAGTTTCGAACCACCCCTCGTTACTGGTAAAAAGTCAAAGCAAAAAATTCAGAGTTAAATTCCACGTGTGATTAGAATGAAGTGGATTATACTTTTGTTTCGTCTCTGTGCGTGTTTTATAAGTCACATAAACATATACTTAAATGAATGAATAAATGAATTAAATAAGTACCAAGTACACAAAAATTTTTATTAAATTCAACCTTTCCCCTCTAAACCCTAAGGTTTCTGGTAAATTATAAATATAAAAGTGTAGATTTTAATTTCGTAAACTTGAAGACTCGGAGAAAGGAGGAGACACTTTTACCTCTCTTTTATAGGGAGTATATAACAACTTATTAATAGAGTAAATTAGAGAAACCTTTTACAGTCACGATTATCTGTGTTTCATCCCGACGGCAGATACCCCAGCGTGTCTCAGCCTGTGCTGACTTCGCTGAATCGTCGTTGTCGTCGTCCAGGAGTTCATAATCGTAAAAGAAAACATAGATTTCAAGTTCTGGGTGAGAACCCGTCTATAGATCTTTTCTACTTTTGAGATTAACCTTTTCTATACACGTAGGGTCACAAGTATCGTCGTAATAAATGTTATCTGTTCGATACTTTCGTATTCGTGGGTTGTTGTCTAAGTTCCTATTCTTCGACACCATTTATATATGTTGCCTTATAATGAGTCAGTATTTTTTCTTACTTTATTACGGTAAACGTCGTTGTACCTATCTGGATCTCTAATAGTATCATTCAGTTCATTCAGTCTATTTCTGTCTATACTATAGTGAGTATATATCTTAGATTTTTATACTATGTTTACTTGAATAAAGGTTTTATTTGAGTGTCAGTGTCTTTTGATATGAGTTATAGAACGTTATTGGATATTACCCTTTCTTAGAAATTTCGTTATATAAATCCCTGTTGACTTGGTGAACAGTATGTGAACTTTGATTGTGTTGTAAAATTTAATTGATACAAAATAAAAACATTACTTATTATTTATTTATTTTCAATTCGTCTAACGGTCTAATAAGACTGTCTCAGTCGAAGGTGGTCTCGAGGACACATTACCATACACAACAAGACCGACATCCATGGAGACACCGTCCTGGAACCCCACGTCTTCGTCACCCCCTACCTCTGACGACAGTCCACCCCTCTCTAGGAGACATGGAATTGAGCGGGGGGGTGGTTACACCGTCTTTGTAACAGTGAGTTCTAGCACGGACTCTAGAGTAGGTGCACTTCCCTGTTTTGTCTTACTCTGTGAAAGTTTGGAGAGGTTTCTTTTCGCTTTGGTTTTAACGTTTCTGTCATAAGTTAAATCTACGTTTTTATTTTATTTTAACCTGTGGATTTCTTTGAGAGTTTAAATGGGGTTGTAGATAAAAAAGAGAAGAGAGTAGGAAAAGACAATAGAGGAAAAGTACAGCAATGATACTGAAAGATTTCAGTATTTCTACTTTAAAGATTGAAGGGTTGCGGCATTTATCTGATTTAAGTAACAATTTCCGACTTAGTTAAGTGAGACTGAGGGAAATCAAAAGTTAAGGGGGTTCTTTTGGATCAAAAGTTACCTTTTTCCGGTGGGAAAGTTGGTTCAACCCCACAGAGACCTCTCTCCTTAACACAACTAGCAGTGGTATTTTTACGTGTCCGTCTCTCGTCTGTCCGTCTCTCGAAACCTTTCCGACCATCTGTTTCCTCCACAATACACAGCATGTTGGTAAGTGACGTTTCCCTAACAAATTCACCTCTACCGGCGAGCTGTGAGTGTGTTCTCCCTCGGAAGTAGACCCTTATTTCCGGCGGCGGAGCCTTCGGGAGGTAGACAGCGACGGGCAGCGGGGAAGCGAGGGTTCCACGACCGACGAGAGTGACTTTTGCGCCTACCTAAACACGACGTGTACCAGTGAAAGCCTTTCGTGGCTCTTAGACAGACACCCCTCCTGTTCGGTGTCGACTGACGGACGAGGAGGTTCGGTTTCCCCAGAGGTAAACCCCGAGAGACGAACGCTGAGAGAAAACTAGTGACCAAGAACTATGAAAAGGAAGGACTTGGAGGGGCGGGCGGTGGAGGGGGGTGGAAACCTAGTAAGATCGGTGTTTGTTCCGGTCTCTAAAAAATTCGACGTTTTGAAGAAAACGAAACCCCAGGTTAGGTTCAGTTCCGGACTCATGTCGTGGAAGGAGACGTTTCTCTCTCCCCCTTTTTTTTTTTTTCTTTCTTTGAGTCATACTTACACTCGAGACCTTTCCCAGGCCGAAACCGTAAACGTTCGGTCTAGGGATGACAGGATACTTCTCAATCTTTCAAGACTTTCACTTCAGAGAGACAGCACAGGTTGAGAAACGTTGGGGTGCCTGACATCGGATGGTCCGAGGAGGTAGGTGCCTTGAAAGGTCCGGTCTCATCACCTCACCCAACAGTAAAGGAAGAGGTTCCCTAGAAGGGCTGGGTCCCTAGCTTGAGCTCAGAGGGCGTAACGTCCGTCTGCGAAATGGTAGACTCGGTGGTAGGATTCAATGTTGTCAATCGGTCTCTCCTCGTTTCTCAGGAGTCTTACCACTTGGTCGGTACATCCCGTTAAGAGTAGGGGTGCACACACAGGAAGAGGAAGGCCCACTCGGGTTCGAGTGTTCACAGTATAGATGGGATTCGACCCGTAGAACCTCTCACGGGTCTTCAGCTAGGACTAGACTTGTGCAGACTGTTGAGTCGAAATGGGGGAAGATAGGTAGATTACGTCTACTCCACTCATATAAACAGTCGGGACAACGTGGATCGTCTTTGACTCCGTGTTTATTGTTTATTGTACACTTTATTGTGTGTCAGATTTTTTCTTACTGATTGACCTGAGTTGAGGAGTGATGATTCACTCTCCTAGTGGTACTCTAGTGTGTGCGAACTTTGTCGGAGGACCGAGAAGGTTTATTGGTGACGCAGGGGATGTCCTGTTACTGCACCGCGCCGCACCCTCCACCTCGTCCCTCGCCCTTGCCTAGTTTAAGCACAAATGACGTCGGATAACGACTCAGCGTACGTAACTACGTGACGGTGGTCCTCACTTCCCAAAAGATAAATACACGACCTCCCTCTGTCACACAGTTTCTTCAACACATTTCTGTCTTAGGTCTTTAGTTTTGAGAAAAAGACGTCATAGGGAAGTCCGAAAACTAATCCGGGGGATTTGTGTAGGACAGAATCAACTTTACATTTCTTATTTGACAGAAGCCGTGTTTCTCTAAAAACTATTCAATAATTCTAAATACACCGTTTGTCTCTATAGGCCAAGTTTAATGATCTTCAAGAGAATACATCGTAAACAAATGAGGAGAGTACTATAAATAATTTGTTCTTTATATCCACGACAATAAGGTAAGCTACGCAAGACCTTGTGGACTGGGAAAATGCCACCCACCTACTTCGGGACCTGAACGAAAGAAGGTTTTTGAAGATGTACTTTCGGTTTTCTCTTAATTGTCCCTACACCCTTCAGTGTATTTGTGTCGACTTCTTTCGTATAACAGAACTAAAGTCGAACTTTAGACACAATTTAATCATCATCCTTCAAATCGTCGTTGCGGAGTAAAGAATTTTGTAGTTAACAAAACTCCAAAATAACGTCGTGACAAGTGAAAACACCCTTAATTTTTTGACTTTTGTAAAGTTCGAAAGGGATATTTGAGTATTTAGGTCTTCTACTTAAATGACTAGCACAAGTAAATAAACAGAATATAAACCAAAGGACCCATCCGACCGTTCGTATAAATAAAACAATTAACAATATTTGATTGGTTGTAATATTTGATTCTTGACAAAACTCTAAAAATTTTTCAGGGGTTATTGGAGAATCTTGTAAATCACAAATTTCATATATACGTCTACAATAACCTTATTGAAATCCCAGGATTTCTATAAAAAACTGTCCCTCGGGTTTAGTCCTAAATGTATTACCTAAAACCAGAACATTCTCCATAAGTATTGAGAACAATTTAAAGACGTACGAAAAAGAAAATAAGTTCAAGTGGTTTCGATTTTTACCCCGATTAGGTTCTATTTTCATCCTTGTTTCACTAATTTTACAAGGAGATAAAACTATTCCCGTGGTCCAATTGTCCGCTTGTGGTAACAACTACAGTCGTAGGGTTCAGTTTCTATTTGTACCAACCCGACGAGAATAAAGTCTAAGCCCACTGTAAAAAGAAACAATTTCTCGTAAAGAAAAAGACGTTTTCCCTTCTGTTCAAAATAGAATTCAAAGGACCGAAGTCCGGTTCTCTCTAGAGCAGAGGGGAGAGACGGAAGTGGGGAATTGTTTTTTATTGTTTTAAGGAGAAAAAAAGTATAAATAGAACCATAAAAACAATTATAGGAAAATGAAGGTAGAGTGATCCTGACAAAATGGAGGAAAACACCCCTCACCCCCAACCTCCCTTTACCTAAGTGAATTTAATTACAAATAAAATCGGAAAAAAGAACTTTGGGGGTAAATTTACTCTGGTACTGACACTTTCCATGGTCCAAAGAACCCCGGCTTCAACAATTTCACTCGTGTTGAAGAAACACCGACACAGAGATACCTGTAAATTTTACACAAAAGAAAACAAACCCACTCCAAATGAAATGGCGACGGACCAACAATATTCTTACCTCATATAGGTCAGTAAACAAAGATTTTCTTACACCAATAATCGATACAGGAACCTGAAATTGTAGTCGATATTTTTGTTACCGACTCATATGGTCTCAGGTACGTTATTTTGAACTTGGACCCAAGTATGTCCCATAAAATCACTGGGAAGAAGGATGCTTCTCTTTGTATGTACTCTCTCTAAGAGAAGGGAAATTCGTCACCCTCCTTGACTAGGATCGAGTCGAACGTGTCCCGCGGTATATCACTTTTCGGTCACCCTGGTCCATAATCTTCTGGAACACTCACTTTGAATGCGATCGTAAATTCTGGAAGAAGTAGTTAACCACAAAGACTTGACACCACAACCTCTTCTGAGAACTCTCAGGGAACTTGACGTTCCTCTAGTTTGGTCAGTTAGGATTTCCTTTAGTGAGAACTCATAAGTAACCTTCTTGACTACGACTTCGACTTCGAGGTTATGAAACCGGTGGACTACTCTTCTTGACTGAGTGACCTTTTCGGGGACTACGACCCTTTCTGACTTCCACCCTCCTCTTCCCCTCCTGTCTCCTGTTCTACCAACCTACCGTAGTGGCTGAACTACCTGTACTCAAACTCGTCCGAGACCCTCAACCACTACCTGTCCCTTCAGACCGTACGACGTCAGGTACCCCAACGTCTCAGCCTGTGCTGATTCGCTGACTTGACTTGACTTAAAGAAGTGGTTCTTGAGGGAAATAATGAAAGAAAAAGGAACCGGTGTAGAAACTTTCTAATCCAGATAGTTTGTGTTACAAAGGTTCCATCTTTTAATTTAGAAACACGGTAAAAAAAGGAAGTATTTACTAGATATAAATTAGGTTACTTATAAAGTCTGTCTACTGGTACAATGGTATTACTCGTCAAAATTTTGTTGCTTTCAACTACAACATTAAGAGAATCTGTCGAACTGACTCCCACTTAGACACTAAAGGTAATTCAGAGACCTGTATCATTTTTATTGATTTCGAGTTCCGGGTTCCAACCCTTGGTAACCTAATGACATAGACTTGCAGTCAAAAGAGAAGTTTTACCCCCTTTTATCGGAGTTCCAACAATATTTTTAATTTTAATTTAGTGTACACAATTTCTTGATATGTTCTCGGATCTCTAGTTGTATTTAATACATGTTCTTTAACACCCTTATATTTGGAACTTAAAGACTTACATTTTTTTGTAAGCAAAGTATCCTTCTATTATGTACACAGTTTTTAGAAAAACTAAAAAGTGAACCGACACGATTCTGATAGTTGTACCTTTAGGTAAGAATGAGCTTGAATTTTTATCCACTTGTGAGAGTTTGGTAAAAGACTCGATTTGTCTATTAGGGAAATTAGATTCTAATAGTACAAAACTCATCTGTACCTAAAGGGTCCACCACGATCACCATTTCTTGGATGGACGGTTACGTCCTCTATATTCTCTGGACTCAAGCTAGGGACCCACCCCTTCTAGGGGACCTCTTCCTTTACCGTCAGGTGAGGTCACAAGAACGAAACTTTTAGGGTACCTGTCTCCTCGGACCACCCGATGTTAGATACCCCAGTTTCTCAGTCTGTGCTGACTTCGTCGACTCGTGTTCCTGTGATGAATCCGTACAAAGGTCCTTTCTTAGCAACCAAACCACCGATATCATTTGTATAAACGGTTTGGGTGATAGGTAATAAAAAAAAAACCTTTACCGAAGTAGGTAGTAGAAACACTTGTCAGTGCAAACACGATTAGTGTGAAGAACCGTTGTCTGTTCACCTGGTCCTCACTTATGAGTGGTTCTTCCTGTTTGACTCGGGTAGTCTAGAGGAGGTCTTACACACCGTTTTTTCATTTTTTCCATTACGCATTGTATTAAGTACCTCTCATTCTTAATTCTCTGACGTTTCTTCGTTCAAACGTCTCTACTTCCCTCTTGACTGACACCGTCTCCTTTCGCCGCCCCGCCCCCTTTTCCCTGTCGAACTGGGCGAGGTGGGAAATCCCACATTCGGGGCGGATGTAAAGGACGAGAACCAAAGACCTTGCAGGGCGCTATAGAAAAAAAGTTATTCAGGAGAGAAAGAAAATCCAAAAAACACACACCGAACCAAGTAAGGTTCGGACACACGGGGTGGATTCTCCACAGTGACAATTAAAAATTACATTCGACCTCTGGGAAGGGGGGGCGGGAGGTGGCGGATTTTATATCTCTACAAAGTTACGGTTTTCCGTAAGTTCAATCATTAATTTGTACCTCTCCTCTCTCGGCGAAGCAAGGAAGGAAATTGGTACCCGAGCGGGGGGAGGGGGTTGAAGAAGGAGACCTTCCACGTACTCACCACACCTCTCCCCCGCTCTCACGCCGACGCAGAGGAAAAGGGCCCAGGGTAGTGGTCGCCCTATACCCCGATTGATCGTTCACTGGGTCTGCTGCTTAAGGTAAAGGGTCGTTTGTGTAGAGGAGACCGGGGCTCTCTAAGACTAAAATAAATTTAGGACGAGTCTTAATTTAGGGTCGTTGTACTTCGACTTTTCCTCTCGACCCACACTTCACCTCTCCCTTCGCCCAAGGATTGAACTAGATAGGATCACGCCCCCCCGAACGTCGCCCTCTGCGACTCACAACCACTCCCCTCCTCCG
Organism: Capra ibex; assembly: GCA_006410555.1. Classification (NCBI taxonomy): domain Eukaryota; kingdom Metazoa; phylum Chordata; class Mammalia; order Artiodactyla; family Bovidae; genus Capra; species Capra ibex. The sequence goes on from SJYO01041852.1 coordinate 83,993,091, forward strand.
TCCCCCGTCGGAACCACCCCCACGTCTGGGGACCCCCCTCTTCGGTCTTTCGGACCCCTAAAATGACACAAACCAGGGGAAAGACCTGTGTAGACGGAGACTCAGTGGACGGCCACTTCGATCCAGTCCTACGTCTAATACACTACTTTCTTTCAGTATTGGGTAAGTCTTCCGAAACCCTTAAAATTCGTTAGAATTTACAACTTTACAAAGAGACCTGGCTGAACGGTTATCTAGGAATTTCTACTTAAGTAGAATTTTTAAGGAAAATCCAGAATTACTCTTCTCTCGTTCGAAATTTCCGCAGACGAGTCAAAATCGTAGAAGAGGAAGGACCAGATAACGGGTGAGTGAAAGGATTCCGAGAGAGGGTAAAAGATTTCGAAGGTCAACGAGGACTTTAGTATGTGTGGGAAGTATTTTAAGTCCCTACCCTGAAAGGACCACCAGGTAACTGACCCTGTGACTCGAGGGTCATGCCCCTCCCCCCAAGACCCAAGTTAGGGACCAGCCCCTTGACCTAGGACGTACGACATATAATTTCTAGGGTACACGATGTTGACTCTGGGCACGACGGATTTATTAATTTATTTATAAACGTTTTTTTTTTTTTTTAGTTCTTATTTAGGGATTTCAGTAAGGGTAGATCCGTGTTTCCTGACTACTTCAATATTCACTTTTATGAGGGACTTGTTACGTAAAATTTTATTCCGTTTTGACTGATCTCTGAGTAAGAGGTTCAAACTCTTAATTCCGTAGTCGTCGAACGTCCTACTGGACCTCTCCCATCGTCCCTAGAGTACTCCAATTAAACTCCCCGACGTGAACAAGGTTACGGTAGTGTAGACCCGTTTGTAGACCAATGTGACCCTACATAGACCGTTTCTCTTACTCTCACTGGTTCTTAGCATCCTTTAAGTGAGGAATCTAGGAGTGAGGGAGAGGTGAGGGTCCAATGGGTAGTAGAGTTCTAGAGAGGTCTTAAGGAGTCACTAGGGATTTCCTTCTTTGTTTTAGAGACCTTTTGAAGTCATAGTCTATTCGAGACCTTTTTAGTAATTGTCTGCCTAAATCTTACGGCTTGTTTCGGGTGCTCAGTATAATTTTGCAGAACAACTACAAGCAGTTGAATTTTTTTCAATTTCTGGTAACTAAAACTTCCTTTCCAAGAATCGTTATGGACCAAAAAGAAGAGGGACAAGTACCCGGGTCGCCAAAGTAGGGGAGGTTTAGAAAGGGGTAGGTATAGGTACGTCGGTAGTGAAGGTGGGTGGTGGGAGTCCTTGTGTGTCCCAGAGGAATACGGTTTTAGTTTCGTTCCTAACTCAACCGGTTTTTGAAGCAAACCTAAAAAGGTCTACTATACCTTTCCGGGTTTACTTGAAAAACCGGTAAGGTTATCTGACGATTCTTAGGTAAACGTCAAACTTCAATTCTACTTCGTTTCTTCTGATGTCCCTCTTTTACTAGATCATTAAGTGTGCGTGTTAATTTTCTCACTCAGTGTTTCACGAGTTAGACGAGAGGTCAAAACAAAACAAAATAAACTACGTGATTTCGTCTTAGACAAAGATTTTCTTTTATTCAGTGCAGAAAAGTTATCTATGAAAGAGGGTATAACAATAACAACAAATCAGTGACTCAACACAGACTGAGAAACACTGGGATATCTGACATCGGGCGGTCCGAGGAGACAGGTACCCTAAGAGGACCGTTCTTATGACCTCACCCAACAGTAAGGGAAGAGGTCCCCTAGAAGAGCTAGGTCCTTAGCTTGGGTACAGAGGACGTTACCGTCCACCTAAGAAATGGTGACTCGGTGGTCCCCTCGTATTAATGTTCATAAGTTTTTACTTCAGATAGGGACGTTTTGACTTTTCAGATAGTGACATCAATGACCACCCTCTCCGTTGAAAGAACAAGTTTGTGTTCATTTTATTGGGAAACGTAGTACTAAGAAGGACTTCTCTGAACGAGAGTATGAGACTTGTGTGGAGGTTGACTGAATTATCGTAGACTCGGTCCTTTCAAGTGAAGGAGAAATCCCGTTTACACTACACTCGAGCACTACACTTGAGTCCTCCTTGTCAAAGGTTCCCGTCCTACAACAGATTCCCTCCTAGTAACAGTTCGGTACCTCTTTGCCTAAAACAACAAGTAAATGTACTACAAGTCCCGAGCACTCGGAGTCAAAGAGGTAACAACATGAACATAATTTTTTTTTTTTTCATCCCGAAGGGTCTATCGCGATCACAATTTCTTGGGAGGACGTTATATCCTCTGTATTCCCTACGTCCAAGTTAGGGACCCAACCCTTCTAGGGGACCTCTTTCCTTACCGATGGGTGAGGTCATAAGAACAGACCCTTTAGGGTACCTGTCTCTTCGGACCACCCGACACCAGGTATCCCAGTGTTTTTCAGTCTATGCTGACTTCACTGAATCGTACGTGAACATGTTTTTTATTCCGATAAACGCGAAAGAAAACACTATCTCAACCGACGTGGGTGGGTTCATTTCCGTCCCGGTGTCGTGCGTCGGGGAGAACCCTGTGTGCGACACGAAATAAATGGCTATTGTGTTCACTATCACTCGATTACGCTAGGAAGACGTATACCAGGTGTGAGACCAGGAGAGTTAAGAGCGACCAAAAGAAGAGAAGCGAAGGCGTAGGGAGTAACGAGTTTAACAAGATTGTCCCTTTTAGATCTGTTGTTTCTCCCCTTTGAGATTACAGTAGTACAAACCGTGGTGCTGGTGATTGGTGACACTTTTGGAAAATATTTTTCCGATAATAAGGTGAATATTAGACGAGAGTACGACCGAAAATTGATTGACCTCCTCATCGACGTGATTCCACCTTTCCAAACACTGGGTAGACAACTCACATATTAAAGGAAAAGTAACCGATCGTGTCGGGTTATTTTTTTATAATAATCCACGTGATTGAGTTAGTCGTTTGTTTACTGTCCGTCTACCGGAAGTTTTTGTTATGTCTGGTACTTACGGTGTCTCGACCGGTGGTTCACCCGGGGTCGAAGGTCCGTCGGAAACAGACTCTTGTGAGGTGACCCAATTCACTACGTTTTATGTCGTCTTTCTCTCTCTTCGACACACATTTACTCCCTCTTCAATTGCCGGAGACTTCACGAGACACTTTCCGATACTATTAAGATGACCCCTTTTCTCTCTCTTTTTTTCCGTAGGATGAATTTAGTACATAAAAACACTACCACGACTTTAGGTTTTCTAGTAAAAGTGTACTGTGCAGTCAAAATTTAGGGATAACATCCGTCTAAAAAAAAAAAGAGTTTTCCCGGGAAATAGTCTATCTTAAAAGAGTTCAATGCAAAATCGACTCACTATGTTAAACCACTCATATTTAAAGACATACTCTCTTAAAATGACCGACTTATTTTCCGTCCTTCTGTCTACTTTCTCTCTCATCCTTCCTTCCCTCCCTCCCTCCCTCCTTCCCTTTTTCTTTCTCCCTGAAGAGACCACCAGGTCACCAATTCTGAGGAACGGAGGTGACGCCCCCTACGCCCAAACTAGGGACCAGTCTTTTGATTCTAGGGTGTCCGACCCGACGAGTCGGTTTTTTTTTTTTTTTTCCTTCTCTTTCTCTCTTTCCTTTCTTTCCTTCCCTTCTTTCTTTCTTTTCTTTCTCTGAATCGAAAATTTATAAAACTTTCTATCCACGCCAGTCTTTGACCGAAGCCATTAAAGTTTCTCTTAAATCGTGTACTGTCTGGACGTGTGTTATTGGAGGTCTGACATAGGACAGAAAGTCTACTTTCTACAGGTGTTGGTCACTTATAAAATTTTCAAAAAAGGAACCTGTTTAATACGTTCAAACATCGTTTCTTTTTTTCACTCTTCATGTCTTTCCAGTAGGTTGTAGTCTTTTGTTAGTGAGTTTAAAGTGGTGGGCCTTATTGGGACGACTATTACATGTTAGATAGGGAGGGTCCTGAAATTTTTATACGAAATGAATGTATAAACTTTTATACAAAATGTAAGATAAAAATGAATCGGACTATAGTTTCAAGAAATATTAATAATAAAGTTTGTCGGCGTATAAAGTGACAAACATACCCTGTATTAAAAAAAGTATAGAATCTCTCTGTTATTGGACACACAGAACGATCGAAATATTTAAACCCTCTAATTATATTGGAGACTCGGAACTAATAAACATTTACCTGTGTTACTTTTGTGGATATCGTAATAAAACGACACCTGTAACTTAATCTAACCTCTTCCTTTACCGTTGGGTGAGGTCATAAGAACGGACCTCTTAGGGTACCTGTCTCCTCGGACCGTCCGATGTCAGGTACCCCAATGTTTCTCAGTCTGTACTGACTCACTGATTGTGTGTCAAATCACAATCAGTAATTGTGATTTATATAATCATGATCATAAATATAAACGGACCATGTATCATTCGTTAGTTATTTTACACAATCAGTGACTCAGCACAGGTTGAGAAACGCTGAGGTATATGACATCGGGCGGTCCGAGACGACAGGTACCCTAAGAGATCCGTTCTTATGACCTCACCCAACGGTAAAGGAAGAGCTCCCCTAAAAGGGTGTACTCCTCAACTTGGGCCCAGAGGACGGAACGTCCGTCTAAGAAATGACTGACTGGATACTCTCTTCGGGTTCGTGAGTTATTTTCAATATTTTATTACTATGTATTCTTAAAAATAAGTGTAAAGTCTACTAACGGAATTCTGTGTAAAGATCTAAACTTTAATTCCTGTTTTATAGACTTGTAAGTATACTAGAATTATGTATGGCATTTGAAGAAGATGTATACACATACCATTAAATATAGGGTAGTCATTATCTACTCATTGGGAACGGATGTTAACTTTAGGAAAAAAATTTTGAAATTAATTATCCAGTTTTATACCACAGAGTAATGAATAATTTAAACCTCAAAAATGGTTCCCTTTGGTTACTTTCGACGAAAGAAAATAAAAGAAAAACCGACATGGTACGTCGTACGATCTAAATAGGTTGGTCCCTAGTTTTGACGTGGGTGACACCCCAAGAAATTAAATTTAAAAAGAGTTACAAATAATTGATAAATGTAAAAAAGAAAAAACTCACTTAACCATTTTAAAGATAAACATGGAAAACGACAGACCCAGTAAAATTAAGAAGTAAGGTTTAGTAACTCTGTGTGAATTTTGTTGAGGGGTCACAAATAAAGTCACAATTGAGACGAAACGGTAGTAGAGTGTGATGTCACCGACTTGGTCGTGAGAGATGCAAAAACACACACAAAACAACAAATAGTGATAATATATTGAAAACAAAAGAAAAAACAAGTCAAGTCAGTGAGTCAGTACAGGCTGAGAAACGCTGGGGCACCTGACGTCGCACGGTCCGAAGGGACAGGTAGGTGTTGAGGGTCTCGAACGAGTTTGAGTACAAGTAACTCAGCCACTACGGTAGGTTGGTAGAGTAGGAGACGACAGGGGAAGAGGAGGACGGAAGTCAGAAAGGGTCGTAGTCCCAGACAAGGTTACTCAGGTAAGAAACGTAACCCACCGGTATCATAACCTCAAAGCCGAAGTCGTAGTCAGGAAGGTTACTTATAAGTCCTGACTAAAGGAAATCCTACCTGACTAACCTAGAGGAACATCGGGTTCCCTGAGAATTCTCAGAAGAGGTTGTGACGTCAAGTTTTGTAGTTAAGAGACCGTGAGTCGAAAGAAATACCAGGTTGAGAGTGTAGGTATGTGTTGATGACGTTTTTGGTATCGGAACTGATCTGCCTGGAAACAACCGTTTCATTACAGAGACAAACAATTAAACGACAGATCCATCCAGTATCGTAAAGAAGGTTCCTCGTTAAAATTAAAGTACCGACATCAGTAGTAGACGTAAAGAAAAAACACAGGATTAAGATAAAAATTAAATTTAAATAAAAATTAACCTCCTATTAACGAAATGTTATAACACAACGAAAGGCGACATATAGTTGTACTTAGTCGGTATCCACATATACAGGGGAGGACTCGGAGGGAGGATGGAGGGTGGGGTAGGGGGCGGGGTGAGATACAACAGTGTCCCGTGGACTAAACTCGAGGGACACAGTATACCGTTTAAAGGTAACCAATAGATTAAAATGTATGCCGTCACATATACAAAGTTCCGAGAGTTAAGTAGGTTGGGAGAGGAAGAGGGTGACACAGGTGTCAGACAAGAGAGACAGACATAGAGGTAACGACGGACGTTTATCCGAGTAGTCATGGTAGAAAGATCTAAGATATATACGTACAATTGTATACTATAAAAGAGAAAGACTGGACGAAGTGACATATAATGTCCGAGATCGAAGTAGGTAGAGTGATCTTGACTGAGTTTAAACAAGGAATAACACGAACTCATTATAAGGTAACACGTATACATGGTGTCGAAGAAATAGCTAAGTAGACAGTTACCTGTAGATCCAACGAAGGTACAGGATCGATAACATTCGTCACGACACTACTTGTGACCCCATGCACAGAAAAAGTTAATATCAAAGAGGTCTTATATACGGGTCATCACCTTAGACGGACGTCACGTCCTCTAGACCCAAGTTAGGGACCCAACCCTTCTAGGGGACCTCTTCCTTTACCGTTGGGTGAGGTCATAGGAACGGACCTTTTAAAGTACCTGTGTCCTCGGACCACCCGACATCAGGTACCCCGGCGTTTCTCAACCCGTGCTGACTTGTTCATTGTGTCGCCCTAATAACCTAGTATACCATCAAAATAAGAATCAAAAATTTCATTCGAGGTATGATAAAAGATATCACTGATATAGTTAAATGTAAGGGTGGTTGTCACATTCTTCCAAGGAAAAAGAGGTGTGGAAGAGGTCACAAATAACAAATATCTAAAAAACTACTACTGGGAGAACTGGTAAAACCAAAACTAAACGTAAAGAGGTTATTACTCGGTACAACTCGTAGAAAAGTACACAAAGAATCGGTAGACATACAAAAGAAATCTCTTTATAGACAAATCCAGAAGACGGGTGAAAAACTAACCCAACAAACAAAAAGACCATAACTTAACGTACTCGACGAAAATATAAAACCTCTAATTAGGAAACAGTCAAGAAAGTAAACGATAATAAAAGAGGGTAAGACTCTCAACGAAAAAGTGAAACAAATATCAAAGGAAGGGACACTTTTTCGAAAATTCGAATTAATCCAGGGTAAACAAATAAAAACAAAAATAAAGGTAATAATACCTTCTACCCAGTATCTCCTAGAAGGACACTACTACAGTTTCTCACAAGACGGATACAAATACAGATTCTCAAGATATAAAAAACCAGAATGTAAATCAAGAAATTAGGTAAAACTCAAATAAAAACACTTACCACAATCCTGTACAAGATTAAAGTAAGAAAACGTAAGACAACGTAATGTACGTTGTCAGGCCAAAAGGGTCGTAGTGAATAACTTCTCTGATAGAAAAGAGGAAACATACAAGAACGGAGGAAACAGTTTCTATTCCACGGGTATCCACGAACTCAAATAGAGACCCGAAAGATAGAACAACGTAACCTGACGTAAAGACAAAAACACAGTATGGTATGACAGAACTACTGCCATCGAAATATCATGTCAGACTTCAGTCCTTCCAATAAAGGAGATCGAGGTAAGAACAAAGAGTTCTAACAAAACCGATAAGCCCCAGAAAACATGGGGTATGAGGTAGGTTCCATAATCCCGGGTTCTTTATGTAAGGGGAAGTACTCAAGTTGAAAATTTCCCTTTTCGATGTCTACCCTACGAAGGGACCCTTTCTGTCTACCGACGGTTCTCTGGAGGGTCTTACATTTACAGGTACGGATACCAGACCGTTGTCATCAGACGTCAAAAGGTAGTATCACTGATTACCGTCTTAAAACTAACTGGTCAATAGTTAATCGAAGTGAACAAGTTTAGGTGACTAAGGGATCGTAGATAATCGAATAGACGGTACTTGATAATCGGTAATAGTGTCTAGAGAACCAAGACCACAGGACGGTTGGTGAGACCGGAGTGAAGGGTAATCCTATTAAGTGGTACGGATTCCGTTACCGTTAGGTGAGGTCATGAGAACGGACCTTTTAGGGTACCTGCTTCCTCGGACCATCCGACGTCAGGTACCCCAGCGATTCTCAACCCGTGCTGACTCGCTGAAGTGAAAGTGAAAAGTGAAAGTACGCAACCTCTTCCTTTACCGTTGGGTGAGGTCACAAGAACGGACCTCTTAGGGTCCCTGCCGCCTCGGACTACCCGACGGCAGATACCCCAGCCTGTCTCAGCCTGTGCTGACTTCGCTGAATCGTCGTCGTCGTCGTTCCACTAATTTACAACAGTAACCAAAAGAAGTAAAATGTCTCGAGGTAAAATATCTCGTAGAAAATTTTCGATACGAAAGTCACAAGAAACGACAAGTTAAAAGGAGTGTCAATCTAGGACCTAGACTAGAGGTCACCGATTTCTTCTGTACCAGAGGAATTAGTTGTGGTAGTTCCGGGAGACTACAAGTATGTTCCGGATAATAAAAAAAGAAAAGTCTCGAAAATTACCTCGATTATATACGGTGGTTGATGTAGTGGGAATAACCTTTTCCTTTATCGTTGGGTGAGGTCATAAGAACGGACCTCTTAAGGTACCTGTCTCCTCGGACCACCCGATGACCATGTTTAGGTGACTAAGGGATCGTAGACAATTAAATTGTGTGTGTTCGAGTGTGGTGGGAATACCATGATATCGGGGAGATTGTAAAGTCACGGTGTCGGAATTTATTTGGACGTACAGTAGAGGTAGTTGATCTATAATGACAGAGCCAGTAACACCACAACGTTGTACAATGTAGTGAGTGTATGTTCGTCGTTGACCCAAAGACGATATCAGACTAACCACTCCTTATGTCGAGTTTTAGGGTAGGACGTCCAATCGTAAGATCTTTGAGAGGATGATGGTTGATAGAGGATTCCAGGGGACGTTCGTCTCGGATTGTGTCCAACTCTTACACTAAGGTGTCTATGTTATGGAATGTCACTCACCTGTCCCTTCGTTCAGGTGGGTTCCTATACAATGACGTAACCGGTGATGATCTCCAAAAACCAAGAGTTAAGATTCTCTGTTAAACTCCTCAGTATTTTACACAGAGGTCAGTCAGTCGGATCTACTACTTTACCCCCTTGTACATAGGGTAAAGAACAACCAGTTCCCTCCGGGGTCTCCATACTTTCGAGAGTGTGAACGTCCGACACATTCGTGTTCCCACTCGTCGAAGGATACCCCTAGTCTCTTCGGACCCCAGTGGAGGAAGTGATCTTATTTTGGGTTCTCTTTCACTTGTCGACGGAATAGAAGAAATTAGTTTACCGTAGATGACAGAGGTATGTAAAAGACCCCAACCAGTCCTTTTTCAATTTTCATAATGGAACCGAACTTAACATACGACTAATCCATTTTAGATAAATATTTTTAGACTGGATGAAAAAGGACTAGATCCAAAACAGTACTATCCTCACAAGAAAAGTAATGTTTTCCGAGTCGTAACGGTACTTCTGAACGTGGTGGGAACTGACACACGCGAAAAAGTCATTTAAAGACCAATAGGAAACTTTTACAGGTTGACTTTTTCGAAAATCTACGAGGGACCCCCGTATCACCAATTCTTAGACCAACGGTTACGTCCCTTATACCCAACCTAAGGGTCAGACTCTTCTAGGGTGTACGGTATCCCTGTGTCGATGACTCGGACACACCGGTCTCGGGTGTTGTTCTCTTCCGTGTTCTCCTCTTCGGACACGTGGCGTCGATCTCTTTCGGCACACGTCGTTGTTTCTAGGTCTCGTCGGTTTTGATTTATTTAGTTCTTTAATTAATATTTTTTCTTTTAGAAAGTCGGGTTTAAATCTTCCAACAGAAAGTTTTGTTCTTCGACGAGACGAAGGAGGTCTACACATAAGGTGATTTTCGAAGTTCAGTCCCTCGTAGGAAGGGAAAGAAAGAAAATCGGAAAAGAGAAGAGTTGGAAGGTCGAGAATGATTTATTCAAGATTGTGAGTCCTTGTACATAGGAAAATCGTAGAGTTCGACTTTACTCTGACAACTCTATTTTACATTCAGTAGTAACGAGTGTAGATTCAGAGATAATTAAAAATTTCGTTGATATGAGGTTATTTTTATTTATTTTTTATTTCAAGTATGGTCTTTAATAGCCCCTTACTTTTTAATAACCCTTTCCGTTATCATTATCTCCCTTCCTTACACGAACTAATCTCATATGGTCCGCCGAGTCACCATTCCTTAGGTGGACAGTCACGTCGTCGACGTCTTCTGTGCCCAAGATAGGGACCCAGCCCTTCTAGGGGACCTCATCCTTTACCGTTGGGTGAGGTCCTAAGAACGGACCCTTTAAGGTACCTGTCTGCTCGGACCGCCCGATGTCAGGTACCCCAGTGTCTCAGTCTGTACTGACTCGTGTACACCTTGTAACGTTTTTATAAAAATTTACAACATGTTTTGAGTTGGAATTTAGAATAATCTATAACGAAACTATAATCTATAATGAATCTATTATAAATCTATAATGGGTCAGGTTATTAGATCTAGACTATAATGGGAGAAAAAATTAGACCCATCCTTTTGACCTAATGTCCTGTAATGGGTAGAGTATTTTAACACACGTTCCTTGAACCTTTTTTGTCCTTAGCATGAATAATTTCGACTTTGACCTGTAACTACTTTTTTATTTTTATTTTTCATGTATAGATAATAATTTTACACGTGTACCTTTGGTAGTAGAAATTAAGGTTCTAAAATATTCTTGGTTAAACCCCTGACAGTTCTGTCAGTAGACCTCTTCCTCTTTTACTTTCCCCGGGCTCTCTGTCGTGACGCTTCAAGCCCACACGTCTCGGTCGTTACTCGGACTGCGGAGACTCGCAATTGTGTACCAGGGAGGTAGGTTCCAGACATATACGTTGAGTCGACGGCCTGACTGTCTTCTAAACCCCAACAATTGTGTGTGAAGTAATTTTATGGTCGATTTTAGGTTCAAGCTTTAGGGTGTCAAACACAATCAACTATTTTGAGTTAACGAAGATTAATGACAATCACGTCGAAATTTTATTATAAAACAACATTATTTCCTAAGTTATACTGTTCACTCCCAACCGGGCGACTTGACCTTTGGGGCCCGGTCTCCCTTATATACGTATGTGTCGTAAGGGACGAGACGGACTAAAAACAAAGAGATTTTTAAAAGATTCGTAAGTTGTCTCTTTTTCACTGGTCAGAAGTTTACCCAAAACTTTCCCACTCCTGTCGAGTTTGTGCCCTACACTAAACGTAGAGACTAATCAGTGACGTCGAATCCCTTACGACTCAACTTTGCTCTGTCCGTCTCACTACCAAAAGGTCACGAAAAGACCTTTGTCTGGTGTTGATTGGTTGTAGGAGAAGAAGGTCGCGTGGGGGTGGTAGGGAAGTATTTTCCGACAGTTCTAACCGTCTGAAATTTTATTTCGTAGAAACGTGTGACTTCACAATCAACGAGTCAGGACAGGTTGAGAAACACTGGGTTCCTGACATCGGGTGGTCCGAGGAGACAGATTCTCTAAGAGGTCCGTTCTTGTGACCTCATCCAACGGTATGGGAGGACGTCCTCTAGAAAGGATAGGTCCCCAGTTTGGATTCAGAGAAGGCAGAGGACGTAATCTGTACCTAAAAAATGAAGACGCGGTGACACCTTCGGGGGTTTGACCCTAATGTACGCATTATAACAAATTACTGAAAGAGATGTTCGGGGTTTCCTACCTGTTGAGAGAACAGGACAGAAAGATGTCGGTATAAGTTTCACGTACTCCGTATCATTAACTGAAGAATTTATTTACTATCGTTTATAGTATTTTCACTTCACTACAAATGTTCATGACGTTTCTTACTTACTCTATGACTATACCTCTGTAACCGAGCTCCGTTCCATTTTACCACTTTATCTAGAGTAAACTGGTCCTTCTTTCGGTCTAGAAGAGTAGAATAACTGTCTATGGAGACTCCTCCGATATTGTGATAAAACCCCTTTGAGTCCATATAGATATCTATCTATCTATCTGTCTATCTATAACTGGTTAACAAGAAATACTCCTTTCTGTCAGGATGAAAAGTCACAGAACAGGGTGGACTTGTTTACAGGGTTTAACCGGGTATAGAAGTTATAGAGATAAGACAGGTCCTTGAATACTACTAAACTGGGTATGTGTCAGCATTTAGGGTAGAATTGAGACTCGGGAGTGTACTATGAAATCTTTATATAGAGTTTCTACTTAGAAGAGGAAGTTGGAAGATCGTTCCTCTCGTTTGGTCAGTTAGGATGTCCTTTAGTTAGGACTTATAAGTAACCTTCCCGACTAGCATTTCGAGGTTATAAAAACCGGTGGACTATGTTTCACGGTTGATTAACCTTTTCTGGGACTACGACTCTTTCCGACTTCCGTCCTCCTCTTCCCTCACTGTCTCCTACTCTACCAAGCTACCGTAGTAACTGAGTTACCCACATTCAAACTCGTTTGAGACCCTCTACCACTTCCTGTCCCTTCGGACCGTACGACGTCAGGTACCCCAACGTTTCTCGGTCTGTGTCGATTCGGTGATTTGTTGTTGTTGGTGGAAGATCGTCAATTCTTATTTTTGTTAGTACCGTCTGAAAGGACCACCATGTCACCTACTCTTAGGTGGACGGTTACGTCTCTAGTACCAGACTAGGGACTAGGTTCTTCTAAGGTGTACGATATCTCGTTGATTCGGACGTGAGACTTTGATGACTGGGGCACACGACGTTGATGACTTAGTGAATGCGGATCTCGGGTACGAGACGTTGTTCCCTTCGGTGACATTACTCTTTGGACGTGTGACGTTACTTCTCATCGGGAGTGAACGACATTGATCTCTTTCGGTCTCGTATCGTTGTTTCTGAGTTGTGTCGGTTTTTATTTATTTTCGTTGGTACTGTTCAATATAAGTACTGTTACTTCCATTCACATTTCCACTTCAGCATAGGAAACCGACTGGACATAGGTAAGATGAAGAACTGTAGAAACCACCTTTGGTATCAAGAGGTCCTTAGACGTCCCTAAGAGACGCGAGAGGACCGATTCGATAAGTCAACGGGTCAAGGACCTTAAACTTAGAATTTCATTGTCATTTCGTCTTTTACCGAAGTCGGTAAGATGTTTTACGTGACACCTTTTTGATGATCTCTTACGGTGGACGAATCTGGAGACGAAGGGTGGACTCTTAAGGAAGGTAGGGACCTAGTCCCAGAGGAGAAAATCGGACGGTCGACAAGTTATAAGAAGGTTATTTGTCAGAAAAATACATTCGTCGGTTAAACAAGGATAATCAAAGTTGGTTTCATTGTCGGTTTAATAGGACTGACTAAGTACTACTACCGCTATACTACTACTTTTGTTTACGGAGTAAACATCTTGAGAAGAAATGGTTTCGAGTTCTTCAGATTCTAATGGTCTTAGTAAATAAGTCTACCGAAGAGACTTTAATTCCACACTCTAGAATTTAGTCAAGAGTCACCATGAACAAGTTGTATGTTTTGTGATTATGTGATCTGTGTAGATGTTTCTGACTATAATACTAAATTAGATTAGAGATTATAAAACGGAATATAATAAAACCCGAAGGGACTACCGTGTCTGTCGTTTTTGAGACGTACTCTAATCGCTTTGGGCCCAAACTAGGGACCCAGCCCCTCTATGGGACCACTTCCCTTTGATAGGTAAGATTATAAGAACACACCTCTTAAGGTACCTGTCTCTTTGGGGCCACCCGGTGTCAGGTCGATAACAAAATTGAAAATATTCACAAATAACCTAGTTTCTTATATAAAAACTAGTTTTATAGAGTGATTCCTTGAGAAAATTATAAGTACAACGTTTACAAAGGGATAAATTTATAAACTTTCAAGACACTTACTAAAGACATATTTTTCAGTTGTTGGAAATAGTCAGTTCATCGAGTCAACTCAGGTTAAGAAACGCTGGGGTAGGTGACGTCGTACGGTTCGAAGGGACAGGTAGTGGTCGAGGGTTTCAAACGAGTTTAAGTACAGGTGGCTAAACTACTACGGTAGGTTGGTAGAGTAAGAGACAACGGGGGAAGAGAAGGACGGGAGTTAGAAAGGGTCGTAGTCTCAGAAAAGGTTACTCAGACAAGAAACGTAGTCCACCGGTCATATGACTTCGAAGTCGCAGTCGGGAAGGTTACTTATAAGTCATGACTAAAGAGTCTTGACTCTAGTCCTACCTGACTAAACTAGAGGAAAGTCAGGTTCCCTGAGATTTCTCAGAAGAGGTTGTAGTGTCAAGTTTTCGTAGTTAAGAAACCACGAGTCGAAAGAAATATCAAGTTTAGAGTGAAGGTATGTACTCATGACCTTTTCAGTATCGAAACTGATATACCTGTAAACTGTCATTTCATTACAGAGACGAAAAATTATACGACAGATCCAACCAGTATCGAAAAAGAGGTTCCTCGTTCAGAGAAAATTAAAGTACCGACGTCAGTGGTAGACGTCACTAAAACCTCGGGTTCTTTTATTTTAGACAGCGAAAGGTAACAAAGGGGCAGATTGACGGTACTTCACTACCCTGACCTACGGTTCTAGAATCAAAAAGCTTACAACTCAAAATTTTGTTGAAAAAGTGAGAGGAGAAAGTGAAAGTAGTTCTCCGAGAAATCAAGGAGAAGTGAAAGACGGTATTCCTACCACAGTAGACGTATAAACTCTAATAACTATAAAGAGGGTCGTTAGAACTAAGGTCGAAGACGAAGTAGGTCAGACCGTAAACCGTCCTACATGAGACGTACATTCAATTTATTTGTCCCACTGTTATATATGTCCTTGGACAGGTAGCAAGATACAGGTCAAGATTGACAACGAAGAACTGGACGTATGTCTAAAGAGTCCTCCGTCCATTCCACCAGACTATGAGGGTAGAGAAATTCTTAAAAGGTGTCGAACAAGACTAGGTGTGTCAGTTTCCGAAATCGTATCAGTTACTTCGTCTTCGTCTACAAAGAGACCTTGAGAGAACGAAAAAGTTACTAGGTTACCTACAATCGTTAAACTGGAGACCAAGGAGACGGAAAAGATTTAGGTCGAATTTGTAGACCTTCAAGAGCCAAGTGTATGACAACCCCGGAGTGAACCTCTTAAAACTCGTAATGAAACGATCGTACACTCTACTCACGTTGACACTCCATCAAACTCGTAAGAAACCGCAACGGAAAGAAAGCCTAACCTTACTTTTGTCTAGAAAAGGTCAGGACACTGGTGACGACTCAAAAGGTTTAAACATCCGTATAACTTACGTCGTGAAATTGTCGTAGTAGAACATCCTACTATATTTGTAGGATTTCACCTATATGTTTTACCTACTGTACTATATATTTATCGAAAGTATTAGTAACCATTAATGGTATTGTGACACGAACGCACACACGAGTCAACGTTTGAGTACAGACTAAGAAGCACTAGGTCACCTGACATCGGGAGGTCCGAGGAAACAGGTACCCTAAAGGGTCCCTTCTTACGACCTCACCCAACGGTAAAGGAAGACATACCCTAAAAGGGCGAGTCCCTAGTTTAGGAGCAGTGGACGTAACCGTCCGTATAGAAAATGATGCCTCGGTGGTCCCTTCGGGCAACATTACCATAATAAAGTTATTGTTAGTAAATGTACAGTTTTGGTCTATTATCGTAAAGTACTCTATTACGACAATTCTTTATAAAGAGGTTCAATTTAGAGTTTACGAATGGATACTGTAAACTTTCACGTATAAGTGTTCGACATAATCTGTCGATACGATATATTGGTTGACGGGGTTCTAAGTCACCGAGTTCGGTGTCAATAAATAAGAACAAGTATGTAGACGTCTATTCGACTTTCGGTCGACTGCATCCGGTGTACTGACTGAGGTCGACGTACTACTCGACTTGAACCGAGAAGTGACATTGAACACGGGTCCAGACGAGACTTCCACCCGGAAGACCTGGGGTCTACGAGTCTTTTTCGAGAAACGTACCACCACCGTCTCCTCCTTCTACCGTTTGGGTAGTGTGCTCGTGTAGGGACTTAGTGTCGGTGATTGTAAAGTAACAGGTTTCGTGTAGTGTACCGGTTCGGGTTATAACTATCCCTTCCCTTCATATCAGGTATGTGTATCCTCCTGTCTTCTAACTGATGAAGGACTTATTATTAGGTTTGGTAATGTAATTGATTCTTACGTAGACTTTATGTATGGAACGAATGTGTTTGAGTAAAACGACTGATCTATACTACCATGGAATAAACTAGCACATGTTTAAGTTCCCAAAGTCTTCACTGCAACTTTAACCGTAAATCGATTAACCGACAGGTGTCAGATTCCACTCTGGTATATCGTCTGGTCCCTCTTTGAGTTCCGGTTGCGACTTTAAAGTCAAGTTTTTTTGAAACGACGACTTTCGGCATGTCAAAACATTACCGCGTGGACCTCTAAATTGTGTTTAAAAGGACTGAGTCCAGGGGACAAGACTTCGTTCGGACGTCACGAGGGGTCATAGTATCGAGGTAAAACTTTTACTTTTTATCTTTGTAACGTTTACTGGGATACAGCAAGAAAAATCACCGACTCATTATAAGGTAACATATATGCATGGTGTAGAAGAGACAGGTGAGTAGACAGTACCCTGTGATTCCAGATGGTACGTCTCACTTCATTCAGTCTTTCTCTTTTCTTTATAGTATATGATTGTATATATATACCTTAGATCCTTTTACCACAACTACTTGGACAAAGGTTCCGTCCTTGTCTCTCCACCTGTATCTCTTTCCTTGTACTCTTGTGTCCTCCACCCCTCCCCTTCTCATTTACTTAACCCTCTAATCCTACCTGTGTATATGAGATGATACATATTTTGTCGATCGATCACCCTTGGAGTATACTTATATTTCGTGTGTCTCGAGTCGAACCACGAGACACTACTGGATCTCCCTACCCCACCCCTACCCTCACTCTCCCTCCAGGTTCTCCTTCGTTTATATACATACGGATATCAATTAAGTGAAGTCACATGGCGTCTTTGATTGTGTTGGAACATTTCGGTAGTATAAGGTTATTTTTATTTGTTTATCCTTTTTTAAATGACACGCGGTCCGAAGTAAAATAGGAATTTAGAGTACAACAATAACAACAAAACAGAGATTCAACACAGTCTGAGAAAACGTTGTGGTACCTGACGTCTGGCGGTCGGAGGAGACAGGTACCCTAAAGGTCCGTTTTTATGGCCTCACCCAACGGTAAAGAATACTCCAGTCCCATTAAAAAGTCTTAAATGTCTATTCCTTTATTAACGAACCTTTCAAAATTTTGAATTAAAAAGATTCCTGTTCGTCCATCTTTTGGATTTAAAACTTTCGTCGGGGTAGTCTTCTGTTTTGAGTAAGAAAAGATAGTTTGATATGTTTGTAAAGTTTTATGAGTCGTTAATTCTGACTTTCGAGTATGGACTTGAGTATGGAGAACTGGATCGTTAGAGAGATAATGACAAGTTCATTGACATAAAGGTTTTGACATTCAAAATAAAATTATGTACCAAATTGTTGACCAGTTTTATAAACTTAAATTTTGACAGGTTGTGCAGGACCAACGGTATTTATACACTGTATGAGGAAAGAATAATTAGGTTGGTGGACACGGAAAAAAGTCATAATTCTTCCTATTCGGTACGTGTAATAAAGTTCACATGTCAGGAGACCGTAATTCCCTTTTAAATGTCACTTTTCCCCCTTCTCTGAATTTACAGGTAGTTTTGGAAGATAAATGTACAAAGAACAGGGGTATACACCTTGTTACGACGGAGGACAGTGACTACTGTTATTGTTATTGTTATTATTATATTTTAGTCCGAAATCCTTAAGAGTCAGGTATCTTAATTTAGTCCTAAGTTGTGTAATTGTCAAGGAAAGTCTAATGACATAAAACTGTCTGAAACACTACGTAAGGAGTTCTCTTATGGTGAAAACATTTCGAATCATTCCAGTCGTGATATTTATACGGAACATAAAATTTCCGAAGGGTCCACCGAGTCTGACATTTCTTAAACGGATGTTGAGTCCTCTGGGTCCGAGCTAGGGACCCAACCCTTCTAGGAGACCTCTTTCGGTACCGTTGGAGAGGTGATAAGAACGGACCTCTTAAAGTACCTGTCTCTTCAGACGGTCCGATATCAGGTACCCCAACGTTTCTCAGTTTGTGCTGACTCACTGATTGTGAAGATGAAACATGAAATTTTATCTTTTGATTAGAGAAGATCTGATAAGATACGACTTAAATGGCGTCAGACCAATATCTCTTACAGTTTTGGTTTCTCAACCGATAGGAAACCAATAACTACACAACGTTTAATATGATAAACGACTGTCGTAGTTTCAATCTTTTTATCTTTTTGGTAGGTAATAGGGTTGAACTTCACTACCTCTTTTATTACGATGACATACTTTAATTTCGATGACATACTTTAATTTTACAAAGGGTGGAAGTAACTCTATATTAAATGTTTACTTTTAACTTTCGGAAAACTCCTTCATTTGTTTTACGTTACCTTCCTTCAAGACTCGTCCGAAGGCCTCCAGGACACACGAAGCCAAGAGAGAAAACCTCGGAACGAGTTTACAGGTCTGCTGGTTCGTACCTGACCGGACGGCCTTATACTCTCGGTACAACCCGTCCTGAGACGGCTCAGTCGGTCGGGTCGACTCCGGTAGGCTTTGATTGGTGGAGGGTCAGTCGAACCGTGACTGGAATTAGTACTCCTTCGGTCGGTTCTGGTCTTCTTTTTACGTCGACTCGAGTCGTGGTTAACACCCGAACTTCTTGACACTTGATATGTTTCTGAACAAAACTTGGTGATTCAAGAACCCCATCAAACAACAGAAGTCTGTTTCACTGTTTAGTGTCGTGTCGGAGGGGATCTAATATTTAAGGTATGGATATTACAGGTGGATACATTTAAAGATCATGAACCGTGTCGTGTGTCATACATGAATTGTATACATACTATTTAATTAATTACCCACTCACTTTTTATATATATCAGGGTACGTAAACTGAAGACTTTCATTAAACTAAAGATACACGACAAGTCCAAACCCCGGTTGAACAAAAACAACAGTAAGTCAACGATTCACACAGGCTGAGAAACGGTGGGTTACCTGACGTTGTGGGATCCGAAGGGACAGGAAGTGACAGAGGGTCTCAAACGAGTTTGTGTACAGGTAGTTCAGCCACTACAATAGGTTGGTAGAGTAGGAGACAGCAGCGGAAGAGGAGGACGGAAGTCAGAAAGGGTCGTAGTCCCCGAAAAGGTCACTTAACCGAGAAGTGTAGTCCACCGGTTTCATGACCTCGAAGTCCAAGTCGTAGTCAGGAAGGTTACTTGTAAGTTTCAACTAAAGGAAATCTTGCCTGACCAACCTAGAGGAACGTCAGGTTCCCTGAGAGTTCTCAGAAGAGGTCGTAATCTCAAACTTTCGTAGTTAAGAAACCACGAGTCGAAATAAATACCGGGTTGAGAGTGTAGGTATACACTGATGACCTTTTCGGCATCGAAACTGATCTGTCTAGAAACGGTCACTTCACTAAAGAGATGACAAAAATTATGAGACGGATCCAAACAGTGTCGAAAGGAAGGTTCCTTGTTCGCAGAAATTAAAGTACCGACGTCAGTGGTAGTATCACTAAACCCCCGGTCGCATGTTCCTATGTAAAACAAAGACTGGTTCGAGTGACCGAAAATAAGTGACATTCACAACCTCGGTCCTGAGTTCTGGACCAGAGAGACTTTTATTATTAACCTTCTTATTTATTTATCGTCATCATCATTTGCTTCACCGTCGTCTTAGATTGTTTCTTTAGGTCGGGAAAGTAGATATGTGATACCAGAAAAGTGTTAGGAAAATCTATTAGTGAGTCTCAATGGTCATTTCGACTTTATTTGGTTGGTGTCCTATAGATAGTCCTGTCAAAACTAGCCGAAAAGGTTCTTCATTCGAACACAACGTAGTACATTATTTAACAATGTCTTTGGAAACACCTTCTATTTTCCCTACGACCGTAGACTGACTTCAAATGACGGTCGTAAGACCTTCTTAAAGTTATCCTTATCTTTCCGACCCGTTCACTCAGTTCAGCAAAGTCTTGGTAAGAACTTCCCATTACGGTCGTAAGGTCTCCCTGAAGTCACGAGCCGATCTCCCGTCGTCTTAATACCGACTTCATAAGGAGTACCTCTCGAAATTGGAGTACTGGCTTCACATAAGTTTTGTTAAGACGACGCTATCATTTTTATATATATAGGTACGACACGTAAGGGTCTTCTCGTCCGACCGGAGGAATAAGTGTGCTCGGTTCTTGACTTTTTCTCGATTCTCCCATTTGACCATTTCACGATGGTGACTCTAAAAAGAGATTTATGACTAACCCCTTCGGGGTACCAAGGGTTTCTAATCTCTGTAATCTATAAAATATGCCACACACGACTTACTTATTAAGTATCTTTTTACAGGGAGAAACGTCCATTCTAACGTGTCATTTCTCTTCTTTTTTTTTTTGGGTCTATTTTATAAGTCAAGTTACACCAGGAAGACAGTTCGGGGATTTAATTAGGACGTATACATGGAGTACGTAGCGTGAGACGATCCATGACCCTCGTGTCTCGTCAACGTAGAGTTCGATTGACTCGTGTACTCTGGGGACATATAAGTTATTTATGGATAAATTGGAGACGGAGAATCCCGAAGGGTCCACCGTGTCTTAGAAGGACGGTTACGTCCTCTGTGTTCTCTACGTTCAAGTTAGGGACCCAGTCCTTCTAGGGGACCTCTTTCTTTACCGTTCTAGTGGAGGAAGTTGTCCGGAAGGTACTGGAACAGATATTTCATATGTGTGGGAAGATAAGGGACAGAGTCAAAGGAAAGACAACAGAAGACGAATTACAGAGATAAGTGGTAAAGATTAACGAAATAAAATAAATAAAATTTCCGAAAGTATGGTCCACGAGACAGGACAAGTGATAATATATAAGTCACGAATTATGTCCCTCATGTATTCTCCATAAGTTACTTTAATTATAAAGTGATTTGTGTTATCGACAAATTACTTTAACATACTAGAGTTATTTACTGGGGTACTGGTTATGACCGAGAAGAAGTTGATTTATTTTTATCTCAAGTTATCTCGGTTATAAAATATTATCGACATTTACCTCATATTGGAAATTTTTGACACTTAGTAATATGACGTATAGATATTGTATATTATAACATGTAGTTGATATGAAGTTAAAAATTTTCCCACTTTTTGTATCTTATATATATGACTTACCGTCTTATTTTTAGACGAAGATCAAAAATTTCTTCAGGTATTAAGTCTAACTGATCTACTGAAGAAATAAATTTACTGATTGAAAAATGATATAATCTTATTGTCTAGTACTTCACTCCCCATATTTTCTCTCTTATCTCAACTTGACATTTCTTTTTGTTGAAGTTGATGTATTGAAAACACGAAGAACTCTTTTTTTCTTAATTTATCTAACCGTGTTAATAGTTTACTGTTGTTTGATAGTATCACAACCCTGTCGTTAGATTATTGTTTTTGATAACCAAAACTTTTAGAACAAGACAAAGTTATATTAACGGAACGGTAAAGGTGAACATCCTTTGTCCAGTTAAAAATTTCGTTACAAAATAACCTCCTATCAACGAAATGTTATAACACGACCAAAGGCGGTATGTAGTTGTACTTAGTCAGTGTCCATAAGTATACAGGGGAGGGAAAACTTGGAGAGAGGGTAGAGGGTGGGGTAGGGTAGGGAGATCCAACAGTGTCTCGTGATCCGACTCGAGTGACACAGTGTGACGTTTAAGGGTGACCGATAGATAAAATGTGTACCATTCCATATACAAAGGTACGCTGAAAGAGTTAAGGAGTATGGGAGAGGTGGGGTTGGCACAGGCGTTCAGACAAGAAATACAGAGGTAGAAGTAACGACGGGACGTTTATACAAGTAGTTATACTAGAAAGATCTAGGATATGTACATGTAATTACACGTTATGAACAGAGATAAAGACTGAATGAGACACGTTATTCGTGGTCCAAGTACATGGAGTAATCTTAACTGAGTTTACACAAGGAAATATATCGACTCATTATGAGGTGACATATATACGTGGTGTTAAAGACATAGGTAAGTAGACAGTTACCTATAGATCCAATGAAGGTACAGGATTCATGACTTTTGTTCGATTAAATACTGTCCAAATAAAGGTCAGTCAGGAAGATCGAAAGGTCATGAAAAGTACAAGACATAGTAAACTATACATAAAAGTAATTCGAAAGTACAAAAAGTTTGGTTTTTTTTAAGAATTGACTCAGGTTTAGACCTAATATTTAAGGAGAAGATACGTTTAAGTCGTAAGTTCTACCGTCCAACACCTCTTTCTACATTCAGCTGAAAAGTAATTTTCTTGTAACGAAGATAAAAGTAAAGTTTAATCCGTGACTGATACCCCTGTTAAACTACTTTGACTAGTTACCGACATCTTCTGAGAAAGGGCAGTTGAGAAGAAGGTAGTAGGGTGGAGGAGTAGAATTCTCTAGTTCTTTTGTATACTTAATTCTGTTCACCACGATCACCATTTCTTGAACGGACGGTTACGTCCTCTGTCCTCTCTACGTCCAAACTGGGGTCCCAACCCTTCGAAGGGACCTCCTCCTTTTCCGTTGGTCAGGTCATAAGAACGGACCCTTTAGGGTACCTGTCTCCTCTGACCGTACGATGTCAGGTGCCCCGGCGTTTCTCAGTCTGTGCCGACTTCGCTGAATCGTGTCATGCTCCACCACGTTATTTTTATTACATCACCAAGAGTGGTGACACCTCTTGACACACCTCTAAGGAATTTTTTGACTTTTATGTTGACGGAATACTGAGTCGTTAGGGCGACGACCTGTACGTGTGGTTCCTTTGGTCTTATCTTTCTCTGTGCACACGGGTCACAAGTAGTGTCGTGACAAATATTATCGGTCCTGTACCTTCGTTGGATCTACAGGTAGTCGTCTGCTTACCTATTCTTTCGACACCATGTATATGTGTTACGTCATAATGAGTCGGTAGTTTTTCTTATGTAAACTTAGTCAAGATTACTCCGTCTACTTTGACCTCGGATAATATGTCTCACTTCATTCGGTCTTTCTTTTTGTGGTTATATCATATGATTGTGTATATATACCTTAAATCTTTCTACGATTGCTATTGGGACATATGTTCTGTCGTTTTCTCTGTGGTTACATATCTTGTCAGAAAACCTGAAACGCCCTCTCCACCCTACTCAACCTTCTTACCGTGACTTTGTACATATTATAGTATATTCTTTGTTTAGTGGTCAGATCCAAGGTACGTCCTATGTTCTACGAACCCCGACCACGTGACCCTATTGGGTATCCCAACCATACCCCTCCCTCCACCCTCCCCCCAAGTCCTCACCCTTGAATACATGTGGGCACCGACTAAGTACAACTACATACCGTTTTGGTTATGTCATAACATTTCATTTTTTTAAAAAAATTAATTTCATTTTTTATTATTACATTTATTTAGTGACTACTTCGTGTATGGGAGAAAAGAGAGATAAATAATCACACTAGATGGTAAATTTACAATTTTTGTGTCTGAAGATTTCAAGTCTGTACTTAGATTTCTCTTTGTTTAGTTCCTCCAACGAGTCGGTAGAACTAGGGTCAAAGTCCTGTCGGGTGAGGTCCGAGTTCTGTAGTATACTAAGACACTCGACGTCAGACATAGTAACCTTTGATAGGAACCAGACCTCCTGTTCTCTCCCTCAAACCCGGTTTGACTCTCTCAGATTACCCCCGTGTCGGGGATGTATGGTAGGAGTTCTAAAAATATACCAAAAACACGAGTAAGACATCAAACCTGAGTCCTGGGACCCAGGACTCTTTTATAGAATTTGTTTGTAATTGTGTTGTATAAGGGGGTTCTCTAAGCAACCATTATTTTCATGTCATCTTTTTTTTAAATTAAACGAGTCTAAGACAATCTCCACCATCTACCGTTTACAGGGTCTCACTTACTACTACAGATGATGTCAAGGGTCCCACGAGATACGGGTCCTTCCCGTGTACAACCCTCGTACTTAAAAAACTTTACGGTGTTTTCTACCGTACCCTTTTCGTCTTGTACCACCGGGTGACGGTACGTTGTCATGCTCCATGTCACACAATCAGTGAGTCAGCACAGACTGAGAAACACTGGGGTACCTGACATCGGACGGTCGGAGGAGTCAAGTACCTTAAGAGGTTCGTTCTTATGACCTCACCCATCGGTAAGGGAAGAGGTCCCCTAGAAGGGTTAGGTCCCTGACTTGGGCCCAGAGAGTGTAATGTCTGTCTAAGAAATGATAGACTCGGTGGTCCTTCGGGGTGTTATCATACTACGGAGAGACATTTAGGTACCCAAAAGTCATCACAATAATTGGAGTCTTACGAGTACTCACCCAAAGAATAACTTTTAATTTTTCTTCGATTTTACAGAACGAAGGTCGAGTGAACGAGTTCATCTCGAGTTTGTTGTCCCAGGTCTCTGGTTTCGGGAATCTTAATGTGTATCTTATACTTGGCCAGTAATCCTTTCCCTGTCTGAACATGTCTGATATTATGACATAAACTTAGCTCAAATGGATATTGAGTTTCTTAGTCCCTTCGGGTCTACTGTAAACCTAATTGACAGTTCCAGTGGTGGACACAAGAAAGTAGATTTTATGAGTTGACATAGAACCTAAACTAGTAGTAGGATTCGGGACCTTCTTCTCTGGAAAAGGTTTTAACGGTCGGAGAAACCCAAATCTCACTTACTAGTGTGACCAATAACATCTCGCATTGAGTCGTGTTCAACTCTTGATCCCTAGGTCCATAGTGAAGTTCGTCGTTCAGGAGGTTTACTACTTCATCGGTCGAGTCGTGAGTACTGTTGTCACGTCGAGTTGTGTGTCCTCAGAAATTCCTATGGTGAGTAAAGGGGTAAAATTGTGTCTTAGCACTCAACCAAAATAGTGGACTGTTGTAGATTTATATCACCCTTAGTAGACAGAGGTCAATAAAAAGAGACTATAAATAATTTTACGTTCAAAAAGTCGGAATCTGACCTGGATCGACTTCCCCTTAGGGTTTCTCAGGTCCTTAGAAATAAAGTTTTCCGTTGAGTTGTAGTCATTTAAGTGGCTTCAAACTTTTACTTCCGAGAAAGAGGAAATAGGGGGAATACACTCCACAAAGACTTCTATGGATGATAGTCAGAGATACAAACGGTCCAGAAAGTCAAAAGGGTAGGACAGAGATAAAAACGGTATTTCGTCTCTATAAACGTAGAGACAGTTTGTTTCCTATATAGTAACTTTACTTCTGTTACCCATGGATCGGATTTCCTAACGTATCACCAGAGATAGAGGACTGTAAGAACGTGGTTTTAGCAGTGAGATTTCATCAAAGACTGTGAACAGAGGGTTACTACCTCACAATCTTGCATTAAGTTAGTTAAGTTAATCCAGCAAGTCAGCGTAGACTGAGAAACACTGGGGTACCTGATGTCGTGCGGTCCGAAGGGAAACGTAGTAGTCGAGGATGAGTTTGAGTACAGGTAACTCAGCCACTACGGTAGGTTGGTAGAGTAGGAGACAGTAGGGGAAAAGGAGGATGGAAGTTAGAAAGGGTCGTCGTCCCCGAAAAAGTCACTCAGTCAAGAAACGCACTCCACCGATTTCATAACCTCGAAGTCGAACTCATAGTCAGGAAGGCTACGTATAAGACTAGAAGAAATCCTACCTGACCAACCTAGAGGAACGTCAGGTTCCCTGAGAGTCCTCAGAAGAGGTTGTGGTGTCAAGTTTTCGTAGTCAAGAAACAACGAGTAGAAAGAAATACTAGGTTGAGAATGTAGGTATGCACTGATGATCTTTTTGGTGTCGAAACTGATCCACCTGGAAACAGTCGTTTTATCATAGAGACGAAAAATATATACCTTATTGACCGGAAGTCTCGACTAAGTAGTTAATCGTAAACTATGGATGGTACAGGATTCGTGATACGATACCCCTACGTTTTAAGATGTTTTATACGACTTCAAGATCCTTTGATAGAGACAAGAGTCCAATGAATTTTTAGATCAATATCAGATGTCATTAGACTCAATACCGTTTACATATTATTTCGTATTGGTGTTTTTATTATTAAACAACCCTTACATTTTACTGCAACCGTGACATCTTTATCATACCGGTAAGGAGTCTTTTAATTTTTGTCTTAATGGCATACTAGGTTGTTAGGGTGAAGGTCTATATATGAGGGAGTTTAATTTTCATCTCAGACCTTCTCCATAAACTTGTAGGTACAAGTTTCGTCCTAACAAGTGTTATCGGTTTTCCACCTTCATTGTGTTCACAGGTAGTTACCAACTTACCTTATTGTCTTTCATCATATATGTATGTTACCTTTTAATAAGTCGGAATTTTTCTTTCCTTTAAGTCTGTATACCATGTTGTACCCATTTGGAACTCCTGTAATACGATTCACTATCACTATACTCGGGTAGTGTTTTTCTGTTTATTACATCTTAAGTGACTATACTCAATGGATCTTTTCAGTTTAAGTATCTTCGTTTTTGGTCCTCCGACCAATGGTCCCCGACTCCTCCCTCTTTACCCTTCAACTACAAATTACTCATATCTTGAAGTCGTAACGTTCCACTCTTTCAAGACCTCTAACGAACGTACTGTTATACTTCTATAAATTGTGATGACTTGACATATGAAATTTTACCAATTCTACCATTTAAAGTACAACACGAGTCCACACACACGAATCAGCGAGTCAGTACCGTTGAGAAACGTTGGGGTACCTGACATCGGGGGGGTCCGAGGATACAGACACCCTTAAGAGGTCCGTTCTTATGACTTCACCCAACGGTACGGGAGGAGGTCCCCTCGAAGGGTCGGGTCCCTAGCTTGAGTCCAGAGGGAGTAACTTCCGCCTAAAGGATGGCAGACTCGGTGGTCCCTTCGGGTTTAAAGTACAATCCACATAAAATAGTGTTGTCATTTATTATTATTGTTGTTTTGTTTGTTGAGTCGACAAAAAACCGAGCAGACAGAGGGGTGTAGTCCGTTGACGGGTGGTAATATACCGTGGTAAAATGGACCCGTACCAAATATGGTCACTTTTCGAGGGATGTAGTAGACTTTTAAAAGAGTGGACTCTAAGCTCGGTATTTTGAGAGATTCGAAGAGTTAAACTGGTAAAAGGAGGGTGTGTCCAACCTTCCGACAAGAGTACCCAAGTGTAACCACAGGAAGGTGTCTGTCGGACTTTCCTTTTTTACTCTACCTAGTCGTGAAATTTTGTCACTTACAGGAAGTTCCTCCGTGGAACAGGTGTCTCCGGTAGTACTGTTTCCATCCACGTAATTAGTAGAGGGGACGACCTTTACTTCCTCTTCTTTATTTATTTGTCGGGTAGTAGTACTAGTCCATAGTCTCCAAACAAAATCCAGTATGGGGGTAATTTCACTTAAAGTTACGACAGTCCTCGTTACAGTACTTAGAAGACATGAAGATAAATTACTCTTTAAGTACGACCCTCCTTCGTGGGAGGGACACTCGGGGTATTACTCACGGGGATAGTTACAGAGGTGGAAAGGTAAAAACCACAAGAGTTCCGTTCGTATCTTTTCACGATATGTAAATGGGGACGGGATTCACGGAGACAAAATTTCTGTATAATTCAGTTTAATTACGTTGACCATTCTTTCAGTTATTAAGTCCTTTATGGTAGTCGTAAAACAAGACACACGAAATGGTCCACCTCAATAGTAAAATTATAATGATGAATTTAGAAAATTTTTACTGAGTAGTAAAAGTATACGTAAATATATCTTGACAATCGTTTATGTCTATTCTTTCTTCTACTTTTGTTTGCAAATGAGATCGTGGACGGATTGCCATCGTTAACAATGTTCAACACCAACGAACTAAGACAGGATGAGACTCCGGAGTACCTGATATCGGACGGTCTGAGGAGACAGGTACCTTAAGAGGACCGTTCTTATGTCTTTACCCGTCGGTAAGGGAAGAGGTCCCACAGAAGGACTGGGTCCCTAGTTTGGACCCAGGGGACGTAACGTCATCCTAAGGAATGACAGACTCGGCGGTNGTAACCACAGGAAGGTGTCTGTCGGACTTTCCTTTTTTACTCTACCTAGTCGTGAAATTTTGTCACTTACAGGAAGTTCCTCCGTGGAACAGGTGTCTCCGGTAGTACTGTTTCCATCCACGTAATTAGTAGAGGGGACGACCTTTACTTCCTCTTCTTTATTTATTTGTCGGGTAGTAGTACTAGTCCATAGTCTCCAAACAAAATCCAGTATGGGGGTAATTTCACTTAAAGTTACGACAGTCCTCGTTACAGTACTTAGAAGACATGAAGATAAATTACTCTTTAAGTACGACCCTCCTTCGTGGGAGGGACACTCGGGGTATTACTCACGGGGATAGTTACAGAGGTGGAAAGGTAAAAACCACAAGAGTTCCGTTCGTATCTTTTCACGATATGTAAATGGGGACGGGATTCACGGAGACAAAATTTCTGTATAATTCAGTTTAATTACGTTGACCATTCTTTCAGTTATTAAGTCCTTTATGGTAGTCGTAAAACAAGACACACGAAATGGTCCACCTCAATAGTAAAATTATAATGATGAATTTAGAAAATTTTTACTGAGTAGTAAAAGTATACGTAAATATATCTTGATAATCGTTTATGTCTATTCTTTCTTCTACTTTTGTTTGCAAATGAGATCGTGGACGGATTGCCATCGTTAACAATGTTCAACATCAACGAACTAAGACAGGATGAGACTCCGGAGTACCTGATATCGGACGGTCTGAGGAGACAGGTACCTTAAGAGGACCGTTCTTATGTCTTTACCGGTCGGTAAGGGAAGAGGTCCCACAGAAGGACTGGGTCCCTAGTTTGGACCCAGGGGACGTAACGTCATCCTAAGGAATGACAGACTCGGCGGTCTCCTCCTCCGGGTGAGAGGACATAGTCGTCCACCCAAAAGATTGTCATCGTGGTGGACCCTTCTGGGATTGTTAACAATCGTGGAATATGTTGGAAAAAACGTACCTATGTCTGTATGTCTCTCTCTCTCTGTCTCTATTTTTTTCTATAAAACCTTTTTAATCTAGGATATCAAGTAAACCTATCAGTTTAAACCATCTTAAGACTCTACCGGAGGTTCCAAAAGACCGTCTATGGGCTTCACGAGGTTTCTATACGGTCACCTGAGACTCTTGAGGTCTTTTGAGACACACACACACACACACACACACACACACACACACCGTCATTTGTGTTTGGGTATGATTCGGGTTCTTTAATTGGGATTCTCGTGTCGGAGTACCACTTCTCGGTCGTTATGATAGAAAGACGTCCTTTCTCTTTTAAAGAAACTAGGGAAATTTATTCACCTAATATCTTTTACTCTTTCATATTTTCTTCTACGAAAGGGGAGGGGTAAAATTCTCCATCGAATCCTTTTCTCCGGGGAAATACAACTTTAGTCAGTAAGAAACCCCTTTTTCTTCAACCCCTGGACGACGCCTGTTTCAATATCGACAACCCAACCTTCTATTCACAAAAACTCAAACTTTAAGAAATTTATCCGAGGTGGTAATAATGACAATGTGACAAGACGGGGGGTCCCAGATCGGTCCCTGTTTTTCGTAATTTTATTTTGAACTTATTTATTTGTTTTAGAACTTGGGAGAAGATTACACTTTTTGTTTCGTTTCGGGTTTGACTCTAAAAAAAGGAAGATTCTCTTACGGGTTTCTTCTCTTAAAAAGAGTGTGACAATTTGGGTCGATGGTAGTCTAAGGGTACTCGTCCTTACAGTTCGAACGATCATACATTTTCTTAAATCTATTGAAAAGAAGACAGAACTTTTGTCTTGCTAAAATTTAGGTTCCCCTTTTTTTTATCCAATTATGGAATTTTTAAGACTAATAACTGTTTAAGACGAGAACCTTCTCAAATAAAAATGAAGTTGGTAATAATAAATAATTGTTACTTTTCTAGACTATATAGAGTAAATACAAACATATGAGAGAAATTAGTGTCTTATGTGTGTGTAATTCATTTAGTAAAAAAGAGTCACCTAAATAAGGATTTCTCTACCACATATATAGTAGAATTTTTTCTTTCGAGAATTTTTCTGGTGCAACTTCATTTATTCTGACCTAAAAGGAAGGACAATATATGTTGATACGTTCTCCTTTTGGATATACTTATCCTATTTTATATACAAAGCTCATAACCGTTATCAGTCGTAGACTGATACTAAAATTCTCTTTCGTTGAGTTGACTCAGGACATTAATGTGACCTTAAGGAGGACCTTCGTGGAAAATCTATTACCATGTCCTTCGCCCTTCTACTCATCTAACAGTACTGGAGAAACTCAACTTTTCTGTTTATGACCTCAAGTCTCTCCGACTCCTTCGATCTTAAACACCCGGTCTCACGATCTTTTCTTCTTCAGTAAGTCTTTTTGTTTTCAAGATGTTTACTTATATTCGTAGGACCGTTCGTACAACGACTTTCACAGGGATCAACTTACGGACCCTGTAAGTCATGTGTGTGGTCTTCTCGGTATAGAGACAATATCCTGATTTGGTCGGGGTCTCTTATTCAATGAGATCTAACCGGGGTAGTCTTTAAATTTGTCAGGAGTTTTCCTAATTTACCTTGTCGTTTACTGAATTTACGGGTGGTCTTATTTTGGGTCGTGGGAAATTCTGTTATTTTCTGTCTGTACATCGGTCTGTACATCGTTACAGTTTAAGTACTAGATGTTTGTTAGGGGTTAGTCTTTAATGATCTGTGCGGAAGTCTTCGTCCTTGTACCTTGGGTTTTACTCCTTTTTGTAGTCAGTGATTTGTGATTTGGTTATAGTCTCTGTTTCTTTAAAAATTCCACAATGTATATTTACACTAGTTTCCTTTTACACTTGTTCTGCTCCTCTTTTTGATGATGTATGTTTTACTCTTTAGTCAAAACATGTCATTTCTACATAAAGTGTACGGTTCAGTGAAGTCAGCACAGGTTGAGAAACGTTGGGATACCTGATATCGGGTGGTCCGAGGAGACAGGTACCCTAAAAGGTCCATTCTTATAACCTCACCCAACGGTAAAGGAGAGGTTCCCTAGAAGGGTTGGGTCCCTAACTTGGATACAGAAAATTGTAGAGGAAATAACCGTTTTCCCAAGAAACGGTGATCGTGGTGGACCCTTCGGTTTCTATGTAATTCATTCTAATTGCCTTTAAATCCGTGTCTTTTTCTTTCACAACTACTTGAACATCTGTATCGTCGAATTCAATGGGTTTGACTTTGAGTTTCCGTTTTCTCTGACTGTTCTTTAACAATTACTTGGAGTTTCTGGACACCCCGTTGTCTTTCGTTGAAGGATCGACCTCGGGGTCTTCCTCTCTTCCCCTTTCTAGTCCTCTTTTTAAAAACTTCTTTACACAGTTAAAAAGGGTTTAATCTACTTTTGTTGTTTGGGTGTCTAAGTTTAAAAGTCACTGGGGAAAAACTTTCAGACCCCAGTGGTCGATCATAAGTCTTCCACAATATACCCTCGACACGGTGTACGTCTACATAAAAAATACATAAACACCCCTCCTTCCACTAGAGGGTCAGAATGAGAAGGTGGTAGAACTTTCAGAATTGGAGTTACTGAGGATTCGTCCTATGGTGTTTCTTTTGGTGTGTCTTTGTGAAGTATTAGTTTATTATTTCTCTTTATTTGTAATTGGGTGGGACACATGTCCCCTTGTTTTCATTTTTACTAGTGTCTGTAGAGTTTTCGTGGTGTTCGGTCTTCTGTTACCTTGTCCGAGTAATTTCAAGACCTTTTTCTTCTTTCTTTTGACAGTTGGATCTTAAGATATAGGTCCTCTTAAGTGACGTTTGGACTCTCGTTTTGTGTTAGTAAAATTGTTGTAATTTTTCTTTTCGACTCAATTAAGGTCAATGTTCCTATACTTGAAGAGGACTTGACATTCTTTATAATTTCCTTGTAAAATCCGACTTCTTTTTGTTAAGATCTATGTTGGTATTTTGGTTTTGGTAACCCTATTTTTGTGACATCTCAGAGATACTACTTCTAGTGTCCCAAACCTTAGGACTGTAACTATGAATACCTCGTAGTCAAAGGAATAGACATTTTACTCCAATGTCATTCAGGGGATGTATACTTGTTTAAGGTAAGACTCTCACACAAGTATTCAGGTTAAACAAGTATGCACGTTGTTTCAATCGGACTCATGGGTCGAATATGTTAGTCGATGTATCATGACATGACAATTATCCAAACATTGTGAAAAGTGTGTTTATTGCGTATTTTTTGTTTGGGGTTTTTATTCCTTTTGTAAAATTGGAATATCATGTCAGGGAACTTTTCATTGTTATCGACCACGAAGGATCATGACGATATCGTGGTGACGGAAATGTGAACGAGACCTGTAGGAACCGAACTTTATTTCTGTGACATGATGACATGAGATATTTCATGTGTTTTTAGGTTGGTGCACATCTTCTTCGTACGTGCACTATACGGTCTGTACACTTGGTTGAATACACTAATCTGTACCCTTGTGCGTAAGTGTAGGAACTTTCAGACGTTGAACTTCAAAGGACACATTCCCTGACTGACATCAATAGGAACATAATCCCTCCACACCGTTTCTCAGTTACTTTATTTCATCAGTTTCGTAAATCGTGTCATTGACCTCGTATGATACGTCAGTTCTCTAGTGTCGGTAATAATAAATGATTTGCGTGGTTCTCTAACCACAATTATTGAGAACTACTTAAAAAAAAACGTGTCTCGGGGTATATACATTTTATCTCTCTCTGACGTGCCGTAATACGAAGTATTACATAGAACTTCTGTCCATCATCAATGTATAGAATCACAATAACAATAGAAAGACACACCCTTTGTCTTTTCTCTACTCTCTATGTACCTTTGTTCACTGTCCTCAAGTATATACTCTTCCCTCCTAAGAGTTGAGAACCTACTTACTGACTTACGACAGAACAACCAAACCTTACATTATTAGAGTATTATAAAAAAAAATAAGAAGACGTAAACGGAAACCAAACAAAGGACAATTCCTACTTCTTTTTTTAACCAGTCCTAGACCAAGAGTACAAGAGCTAAAAGGAAGACCTACCTCCTGAATCCAATTTAAAACCCGAAAGGATATTTAGGTCTTCTCAACAGTTTATTTTTTATTGATAAATGTTAAGAAAAGAACTAAGAATTAAAACAAAGTTATCCTTTTTTTAATAACAATGAACGAAGACTAAGACATTTTATTGGTGACGTTACCTATCAGAATCGTCGTTGTAAGTTACACCTTCTTGTCTCCTTTGTTTTGTAGTTAAAGTCATGGATTTACTTAGTTTATTTGGACACTTATTTCATGTTACATCACCACTATCGGATTTCAGAAGACGGATCTAAGATAAGAATAGAGTGAGGGATTTCGTGACATCGGAACTCTCGATGTATTGTAAAGAGAGTAGACATGTTACCCCTTTTGTTATTATAGATGGAGTGTCTCAACAACCTTCTAACTTAGTTAATTCTGTATTATACAAACCGTACATTTACAAATGATGACACAACACATTCGTCACTACTCTCCCAACCTCTTTTCAATGTCTTTAATGATTATCACTGTGATAACTAAGAGAAAAGTCTAACATAAAGTCCAAACTTCAATTGATGAAAGTTCGTCGGATTTCCATTTTGTACCAACGGTGATCATAATGAAGGTCGTAAAAATGTACTTTATGACCAAATTAAACATTTCTTCCCCTTCAAAGAACGTCGGATTTCAGTCTAACTCCGAGTCCTGTCGTAGACCTCGATTCGCTGATGATTACATGACTCGTCTGTCAGGAACCATGTTAACGTCATCGTTCGAGACGAGAGTAGTAAGTCGACTTGTTTGTTTTCGACCCTAAATCAATAAAAGGGTCTTGGATCTATTTGTCGGTGAAGGAAAAATCACAGAGAAAAATTTCATACTCGTGGGTGCAGAGAGGATTAGTAGTGAAGTGAGATATAAAGATAAAATTTCGACGAAAAAGATCTAAAAGCGATAAAATTCGTATTTTTATAGTATCCGTGTATACAAGAAATTTATTATGTACTCACATTTATCGTAACAAACATATATTAAAATCTGGTGTTTAATTGGGTTGTAGAGAAACGTCAATCAATCACCAAGTGACAATCTGAATGAACCAACATACCTGTCTTTCTATTTTTTCTGGACCTCGACTAACACCGAGTCTAGTACTCGAGAAATACCGTTTTAAGTCCTAATTTAACTTCTTTCATCGACTTTGGTGATCTGGTAAGTCCATAATGGTTTTAGTTTAGGGAATACTAATATGTCACCTCCACTACTTATCTAAGTTCCCTAATCTAGACCGTCTGTCTCACGGACTTCTTGATACCTACCTCCAAACGTTGTGACAAGTACTCCGTCACTGGTTTTAGTAGGGTTTCTTTTTCTTTGTGTTCTTCCGTTTCAACAACAGACTCCTCCGGAATATTTATCGAGCCTCTTCTTCTCTTCGTTTTACGATTCCTCTGTCCCTTTCTATATGACTGATGTACGTCTCAAGGTCTCTTATCGTTCCTCTCTATTCTTCCTGAAGAGTTTACTTGTTACGTTTCTTTATCTCTTACCCTTTGTCGGCTTACCCTTTCGGATCTCTAGAGAAGTTCTTATAACCTCTATAGTTCCCTTGTAAAACTCGTTCCTACCCACACTATTTCCTGTCTTTACTATTCCTGGAATGTCTTCGTCTTCTCTAAGTCTTGTCCACTATTCATATGTGTCTTCTTGATATGTTTTTACCAGAATTACTGGGTCTATCGGTGTTACCACACCAGTGAGTAGATCTCATCTGTTCACCCAAGATCCTTCTTAATAATACTTGTTTCGATCACCTCCACTGTCTTAAGGTTGACTCAATGAATTTTAGGATTTTCTACTACGACAATTTCACGACGTGAGTTATGCAGTCGTCTAAACGTTTTGAGTCGTCACCGGTGTCCTGACCTTTTTCAGTCAAAAGTAAGGTTAGGGTTTCTACATGTTACGGTTTCTTACAAGTTTGATGGCAGGTTAACATAAGTAAAATGTATGATCGTTCAAATACAAGTTTTAAGAAGATCGATCCGAAGTCGTCATGTTCTTGATTCTTGAAGGTCTACATGTTCAACCCAAAGCTTCTTCGTCTTCAGTTTAACGGTTGTAAAAACGTAGTACCTCTTTTGTTTCCTCAAGGTCTTTTTGTAGATGAAAACGAAGTAACTGAAGTAATTTCAGAAACACGCCTAGTGTTCTTTGGTCTTTTAAGAATATCTCTACCTTTATGGTCTGGTACAATGTATAGAGGACTTTTTGGACATGCGTCTTGTTCTTCGTTGTCCATCTTGGACTGTACCTTGTCATTGACCAAGGTTTAACCCTTTCCACATGAAGTTCCGATATATAACAGTAGGACGAATAAATTGAATATAGGTCTCATGTAGTGCACTTTACGGCCCGACCTACTTAGTGTTCATCGTTAGTTCTAACGGTCCTCTTTATAGTTGTTGGAGTCTATACGTCTACTATGGTGAAATTATCGTCTTTTACTCCTCCTTGATTTCTCGAGAACTTCTCCTACTTTCTCCCCTCACTTTTATGACCGAACTTTGAGTCGTAATTTTTAGATTCTAGTACCGTAGGTCAGGGTAGTAAAGTACCGTTTATCTTTCCTTTTTTCATCTTCGTCATTGTCTAAAATAAAAGAACCCGACGTTTTAGTGACGTCTGTCACTGACGTCGGTACTTTAATTTTCTGCGAACGAGGAACCTTCCGTTCGATACTGTTCGGATCTGTTGCATAATTTTTCGTCTCTGTAGTGAAACGGTCGTTTCCAGGTATCTCAGTTTCTTTACCAAAAAGGTCATCAGTACATACCTACACTCTCAACCTGGTTTTCCGTCCGACTTGTAGCTTCTTAACTACGAAAGTTTACCACCACGACCTCTTCTAAGAACTCTCAGGGAACCTGTCGTTCTACTAGTTGGATCAGTTAGGATTTCCTTTAGTTGTGACTTATAAGTGACCTTCCTACGACTTCGACTTGGAGGTTATTAAACCGGTGGACTAAACTTCTCGACTGAGTGACCCTTTTTGGGACTACGACCCTTTCTACCTTCCGTTTTTCCTCCTTCGTCGTCTCCTACTCTACCAATCTATCGTAGTGACTGAGTCCCCTGTATTTAAACTCGTTTGAGGTTCTCTATCGTCTCCTGTCTCTTCGGACCACACGACGTCAGGTAATTCTTCGTTTGTCAATCTGTCCTGAATCGTTGACTTTTTGTAGTTGTTACTTTCCCTTCAAATTCATTCGGTATTGATTAAAGTAAGGAAAAGAACATACACACACAAGACCTTTTATATCAATAAAATTTATAAAAATACAATTGTAAATTAGCTAAACAAAAAGAATAAAAATTTATAAAATTAATTATTTATACAGAAAAATTAAAGAGTCGAAATTTAAGGTTATCCACATTGAGTGTAACGTTATCGACAAACCCCAAGATAAAAAATTTATATTTAAATAAATAAAATTAATCTCTGATTAATGAAATGATATAACATAGTCAAAACGGTATGTAACTGTACTTAGGTGGTACCCACATGTACACATGTGGGGAGGGTGGAGGGAGGGGTATGGTAGGGAGACCCAGTAGGTCACGGGATCGGGGCTCGTAGGACATAGTACGTAACTTGGACCTGACCGTTAAGTAAAGTGTATACTATTATATGTACAAAGTTACGGTAAGAGGGTTTAGTAGGATGGGAGTGGGAGAGGGTGTCTCAGGTTTTCTGACAAGATATGTAGACACAGAGAAAACGACAGAGTGTATGTCCCAATAGCAAGTCAAGTCAAGTCAAGTCAAGTCAGTGAGTCAGCACAGGTTGAGAAACGCTGGGGTACTTGACGTCGTGTGGTGCGGAGGGACAGGTAGTGGTTGAAGGTCTCAAGTGAGTTTGAGTTCAGGTAGTTCAACCACTACGGTAGGTCGGCAGAGTAGGAGCCAGCAGGGGAAGAGGAGGACGGGGGTTAGGGAGGGTCGTAGTCAGAAAAGGTTACTCAGTTGAGAAGCGTACACCACCGGTTTCATGACCTCAAAGTCGAAATCGTAGTAAGGAAGGTTCCTCATGGGTCCTGACCAACCTAGAGGAACGTCAGGTTCCCTGAGAGTTCTCAGAAGAGGTTGTGGTGTCAAGTTTTCGTAGTTAAGAAACCACAAGTCGAAAGAAGTGTCAGGATGAGAGTGTGGGTATGTACTGGTGACCTTTTTGGTATCGGACTGATCTACCTGGACACAACCGTTTCGTTACAGAGACGAAAACTTATACGATAGATCCAACCAGTATTGAAAGGAAGGTTCTTCATTCACAGAAAATTAAAGTACCGACGTCAGGGGTAGACGTCACTAAAACCTCGGGTTTTTTTATTTCAGACGGTGACAAAGGTGACAAAGGGGTAGATAAAGGGTACTTCACTACCAATAGCAATGGTAGAAAGATTTAAGGTATATGTACGTAATCATATAACGTAACCACAAAAAGAAAGACCGAATGAAGTGAGACATATTATCCGAGGTCAAAGTAGGTAGAGTAATCTTGACTAAGTTTACATAAGAAAAATTACCGACTCATTATGAGGTAACACATATACATGGTGTCGACAGAATAGGTAAGCAGACGACTACCTGTAGATCCAACGAAGGTACAGGACCGATAATATTTGTCACGACGCTACTTGTGACCCATGTGCACAGAGAAAGTTAAGACCAAAGGAGTCACACATACGGGTCTTCATCCTAAGGACCTAGCATACCTTCAAGACAAAGGTCGAAAAATTCCTTAGAGGTGTGACAAGAGGTATCACCGACATGATCAAACGTAAGGGTGGTTGTCACATTCTCCCAAGGGAAAAGAGGTGTGGGAGAGGTCGTAAATAACGAACATCTGAAAACCTAGTGTCGGTAAGACTGACCACACTTTACCATGTAATAACACCAGAACTAAACGTAAAGAGACTAGTACTCACTACAACTCGTAAAAAGTACACAAACAATCGGTAGACATACAGAAGAAACCTCTTTATAGACAAATCAAGATATCACTTTTACTCATATGATGGGTTTCGTTGGATATCTAAGTTACGTTAGGAATAATTCGATGGTTACCATAAAAAGTGTCTCGATCTTGTTAAAGTGTTAAACATACCTTTATCTTTTTTGGAGCTTATCGGTTTCGTTAGAGTTCTTTCTTCTTACCTTGACCTCCTTAGTTGGACGGACTGAAGTCCGAGATGATGTTTCGGTGTCAGTGGTTCTGTCATACCATGGTCGTGTTTCTGTCTTTATATCTAGTTACCTTGTTTTATCTTTCGGGTCTCTATTTAGGTGTGTGGACACCTGTGGAATAGAAACTGTTTCTTCCGTTCTTATATGTTATCTCTTTTCTGTTAGAGAAATTGTTCACCACGACCCTTTTGACCAGTAGGTGAACATTTTCTTACTTTAATCTTGTGAAATATTGTGGTATGTGTTTTTATTTGAGTTTTACCTAATTTCTAGATTTAAATTCTGGTCTTTGATACTTTGAGGATCTCCTCTTGTATCCGTTTTGTGACACGTTGTATTTAGTGTCGTCCTAGGAGATACTGGGTGGAGGGTCTTATAACCTTTATTTTCGTTTTTATTTGTTTACCCTGGATTAATTTTAATTTTCGAAGACGAGTTGTTTCCTTTGATATTCGTTCCACTTTTCTGTCGGAAGTCTTACCCTCTTTTATTATCGTTTACTTCGTTGACTGTTTCTTAATTAGAGTTTTTATATGTTCGTTGAGGACGTCGAGTTAAGGTCTTTTTATTTACTGGGTTAGTTTTTTACAAACCCCAAGACCTAGTAAAGGTTCTCATATTCCTCGAAGACCCTGACCTCAAACATCTATGAAGAGATCCGATAATTAGACCCTTACTTAAACACTTCGACATCCGATACGTACAGAAGGTGTGCCGATCGATTACAGTTCAAAGATGGGGTAGGCTAGAACTTAAATCCACATGTATAGGTTCTACCCGACCCGACCCGACACGACACGAATCAGCGAGTCAGAAGAGGTTGAGAAACACTGGTGTATCTGATATCGGGTGATCCGAGAAGACAGGTACCTTAAGAGGTCCTTTCTTATGACCTCACCTAACGGTACGGGAGGAGGTCCTCTGACAAGGGTTAGGTCCCTAGCTTGGTCCAGAGGTCGTAACGTCCGTCTAACAAGTGGTAGACTTTGTGATCCCTCCGGGTTCTTATGACTTTACCCATCGGATAGGATAGAGGTCTCACAGAAGGGTTGGGTCTTTAGTTTGGTCCCAGAGGACGTGACGTCCGTCTAAGAAACGGTCGACTCGATGGTCCCTTCAGGTGTGCTACCCTCTACTATCGAATTAACTTAATAGTATTACATTATTAACCCCGAAGGGTCCACCGAGATCACGATTTCTTAGATGGACGGTTACGTCCTCTACGTTCTCTACACCCAAGTTAGGGTCTCAGTCCTTCTAGGGGACTTCTTCCTTTACCTTTGGGTGATAACATATGAACGGACCTTTTAAGGTGTCTGTCTTCTCGGACTACCCGATGTCAGGTACGCCGACGTTTCTCAGTCTGTACTGACTCGTGTGATGTGTGAGAGGTTACACTATTAATCAATAATTCGTCTTTGACAAATCCTTATAGAGTATTTGATAAATTCTGTCGTAATTTCGATTAAACTAGGGTGATTTGTGGTAGTTACAAATAATAATTTATTTTCTTTTTAAGTTTATCCTAGTTTAAAAAACTTATCCATATGTCCGATGTATATGGGTTTCTACAATTTAAAATAATATCATAAAATAATTATTAATTGAGTTCGTCCATAGGATCTGTTGGATATTTAACTTTTATAATATGTAAAGAGGGTACATCGATGTTATATATTAATAAGTCCCTCGGATACGACTAATTTTCTCCAAGTCACTAATTTACGAACACCGGATAATGGTACATTTCATCCAAACCCTAATTAAGATGTTGACAAACTATAAATTTTACTCACGCATTAAGTCATATAATTTCTCAAAAATACATATATGTTATCCTTTGATAAATTCTAAAGAATTGTAATTTTATATTACGTTCTTCCTCCATCTTTCTTTAATATAATTAAGAGGGTCTCGTTCTGTAATATTATTCGACTTAGTATGTTCAAAATTAAAATTTACATACCCAATTTTTCTTACTTTCGGGTACCCTGACCTACTTTATTCTATTTTACTGCTTGGGTTGTCCCTTGAAAAACCTCTAGAAAAGATGTCTGTAGTATCGTGGTTCTGGAGTACCTTCTTTACCGGAAAGTTAGTACAGAAGACTTCAGTGTACCTTAAAATAGTACAGAGTATATATTACTTTACAATTACACTAAAAAAAGAACTAACTATAGTAAGCTTCACTCACTAAGTAAAAGTTTTGATCAAGAGTGAGTAATATTCTGAATAAATCAAACCATGAATATTAATCTCGAATAAAAGTTTTACCGTTGACTTAGGTATCCTTATTACTTGGAACAGTAAATGTCCTTAAAAGAAGTCTCATTATAAGTGACCTGAGATAAGTAACGTGATTTGAAATATCTTTTCCAAAATCATCTGTTAGGGATTAAATAGTCTTAGGACCTGGGACCCGAAGGGTCTAACCGCGATCACCATTTCTGGACGGAGGGTTTCGTCATCTGTATTTTCCACACCTAAGCTAGGGACCCAGCCCTTCTATAGGACCTCCTCCCGTACCGTTGGGTGAGGTCATAAGAACGGAC
Organism: Capra ibex; assembly: GCA_006410555.1. Lineage (NCBI taxonomy): Eukaryota > Metazoa > Chordata > Mammalia > Artiodactyla > Bovidae > Capra > Capra ibex. The sequence goes on from SJYO01041852.1 coordinate 84,034,322, forward strand.
CTTTTAGGGTACTTGTCTCTTCGGACCGTCCGATGTTAGGTACTCCAGCGTTTCTCAACCTGTGTCGACTCGCTGAATCGGGTGTGGAGTAGGTTTAGGAACTGGGATCAGAAGAATGGAGATTGTGGAAGAGTCTAAATCTTCACTGTACTTTTGTAAATTTCATAACAAGAAATATATTTAACAAAAGCAATTCCATAAATATCATCACTCTTGTATGAGAATGATATAATATATATGTATAATATATATATTATATATATATACTTTAAGTAGAGGTATTTGACGAATTTAAACTTCACTTCTACGAAGAATCAACCTTTACCAGTGGTATTCGACCCCGGACTGTACCGTGGGTCTCTTTTCAATGGGTTTTGAATTTCTGGTTAACATGTGTACCCTTGGGGTTTTACGTCACATCCACTTATTTTCCACACAGAGGTGTGTCCGTTCACATCGTCACTGAGGTAGGGTGGAGAAAAGACGTTTGGTCTGGGGTTTGATCAAGTCTGAACTTCGAAACTGGAGTCTTTAGTATATGTGTTGTCTCTCTTATTTTTGTAAGTCCTTCGATGGGTTACTGCCTGTGGATGATCGTTCGGTCGGATGTTCGAATTCTTTCGACGAGTCTGACAGTACACACCGAGGAGGTATAATGTTGTTCCGACTCATTCGGTACTCGATCTTTTCTCTAACTTTCTGAAGAGGAAAGGAGAGAGTAGAAAAATTAAGAGACCCATTTGTCTCCGAAGGGTGTACCGTCCTCTGCATTCTCTGTGCCCAAACTGGGGACCCAACCCTTCTAGGAGACCTCCTCCCGTCACGTTAGATGAGGTCATAAGAACGGACCTCTTAGGGTACCTGTCTCTGACTACCCGATAACCCAGCGTCTCAGCCTGTGCTGACTTCGCCGAATCGTGTGTTTGTCTCCATTCACTTCCGCTAAAAAAAATTACGGCAACAAGAACAAAATTAAATACAGAAGTTTATTAGAACTTCTTTATGAGAGGTAGTCTCTCTTCTCCTGTTTCCTGGACATTTCGAAGGACGTCGTAGGACAGTAAGTCTCAAATCAGAGGTACAGTGGGAGACCCCAGAATGAACTGGTGGGTCAGGCGAGAGACAGTATAGTCTACTAAAATCAAGAGACGACTCTTCTATAGTAGTAAACTCTGACAAAGATAAATGAACAATTTAACACTCTAATCACGTCTGTAAAACTTACACCTGGGAGTCAGTCCAATGGACCTAACACCAAGACCATGAGGGTTAAATTATCTACACTCGTTCAGAGATGCGGACAAAGGAGGAGACTTTTCACCCTATTATTAAAGTGGGCGTAGTGTCCTAAACCCCTCCTTACTACGATTTCGACTTTGAGGTCATGAAACCGGTGGAGTACGCTTCTCAACTGAGTAACCTTTTCTGAGACTACGACTCTCCCTAACCCTCGTCCTCCTCTTCCCCTGCTGTCTCCTACTCTACCGACCTACCGTAGTGGCTGAGCTACTAGTACTCAGACTCACTTGAGACCTTCAACCACTACCTGTCCCTCCGGACCACACGACGTTAAGTACCCCAGCGTTTCTAAGCCTATACTGACTCGCTGACTTGACTTGACTTGACTTGACTTGGGGTCAATTATAGAAGGGACCATCGAGTCTGTCATTTCTCAGACGGACGTTACACCCTCTAGGTCCAATCTAGGGACCCAGCTTAGGGACCTCTTCTTTTACCGTTGGGTGAGGTCTTAAGAACGGTCCTTTTTAATGTACCTACCTCCTCAGACCACCCGATATCAGGAACTCCAGTGTTTCTCAGTCTGTGCTGACTCGTTGATCGTATATGTATATGTAACCGATTACCCAAAGGGTCCACCGTGTTCACCATTTCTTGGGTGGACGGTTACGTCCTCTACATCCTCTACACCCAAACTAGGGACCTAGTCTTTCTAGGGGACCTCCTCCTTTACCGTTGGGTGAGGTCATAAGAATAGACCCTTTAGGGTACCTGTTTTCTATGACTACCCGAGGTACCTCAGCGTTTCTTAGTCTGTACTGACTCGTGTGTGTGTGTGTGTGTGTATGTGTGTGTGTGTGTGTGTGTGTCTGAACTTCTACCGGACCTAACTACTTTAACGTTTAAGTTATCAAGTATCATTTATAACTCGTAGATAATAGGTTCGATCGGGTCTTATAACTGAGAGGGTAAGTAATGAAATCAACGACTCTTTAATAGTATCCCCAAAAGACGTAGTATACGAGACGTATGAACTATATTGTAGTAAAGGACAGTAAAACTCTCTGACTCAATTTAGGTGTGGTGTAGTAAACCCGGTGGAGTCTTAGACGTCACCACAGAAAGAGAGAAGAAATAGGGAGTTTGAAAGAGAACTTCAATGAAGAGACACATGGTACAGAAAAATTCAAGATTAATAGTCCGAGTGTAAATTTACGGGGTCCTGACAATATTTCATACACTCACATACAAAGTGGGTCTGGTCCATAGTCACATGGGACTCGACGGAAGTTTAGATTCAACGGGAAAGAGTCAGTGAACCCGGTCCGTGTCCAATATTTATTAACGTTTAATTTAGTCCCTGAGGTTACTTTATTTTTGACCACAACTTTTATCTAGGTAGAAGAGTTTTCTGGTCTGAGTTTTATGAGAGTAATGGTAAGGTAGAGGTATAAGCGTGCCGAGATACTTTACGGAATCAGTGGCTATCTAAAGTCCCAATGGAGAAGTAAGTCTAGTCTCTAATAACGTACCTCCCCTAAATAACGTATCCACACTCGAAGGGTCCACCGTGATCACCATTTCTTCGACGGACGGTTACGTCCTCTGTATTCTCTGTGTCCAAGTCAGGGAACCAGTCCTTCTAGAGGACCTCCTCCCCTACCGTTAGGTGTAGTCATAAGAACGGACCTCTTAGAGAACCTGTCCCCTCTAGTGTGCCCCATGTTTTCCGACTTTCCTTTGGTCTAAGTGACTTCTGATCTACCTCCTTGGACCACCCGACGTCAGGTACCCCAGCGATTCTCAGCCTGTGCTGACTCACTGAAGGGAAAGTGAAAAGTGAAAGTACGTAACCTCTTCCTTTACCGTTGGGTGAGGTCACAAGAACGGACCTTTCAGGGTCCCTGCCCCCTCGGACCACCCGACGGCAGATACCCCAGCGTATTTCAGCCTGTGCTGACTTCGCTGAATCGTCGTCGTCGTCTCTCCTTGTCTAACACCACGTACACTACTTCGTTCTCTCTATGTGTCCCCGACCTGACAAGTCCCGGGACAGTCGACACACTTCCTCGAAAACGAAATACGATTCTCGTTCCCCGTCAGAAACTCATCCCTGCACTATAGAGGTGGTGTACTAAGGTAGTAGTAGGGTCGACACGAGACACGTAAAAAAAGTCGAACACGTAAATGACGTTGTATTCCCCGAAGCGTTCACCGAGTTACCATTTCTTAGGTGGACGGTTACGTACTCTGTGTCCAAGTTGGAGACCTATCCCTTGTATGGGACCCCCTCCTTTACCGTTGGGTGAAGTCATAAAAACGGACCTTTTCGGGGACCTGTCTCCTCGGACCACCCAATGTCAGGTACCCAAGAGTTTCTCAACCTGAACTGACTCGTGCGAGTCAGACATAGACCACTTACTCAGACTTTCGTTGGTCGTCCTAAACTTGTTCATCTTTGACCTTTAGAGGGTAGTTCTAAGGGTATCCGTTGTCCCTACTTGGACTTCTATTTCGTTTTAGTGAACCTAATTTAAGTACCTCAAGGGTGTTAGTGTGAAAGGTCTGAAGGGAAGAGGGGTTGGTAAATCGGTAAACTTCTAAAAGAATACAAGGCCGGGAAGTTCACAGGTAGTACTAATGTCTTCATTTTACTTACCATCATTCTTTAACTAAATTCCAGACGGGATCCCATTTTATTACTAAGTAACTGCAAACATCGTAAAATAAAATTCACACCACCTTTACTAATAATAGAAATTACCAATTGACTCATTAACTAATAACTATTTACTCATGAGATAAGTTCGGTCCTAGGTAGAATGTAGTGGACTTTTTCCTACTACAAGGATGAGAAAATTACTGGTAATTCACCATTTATTCCTTCACCTTTACAAAGTATTGAATGTATAATTCATAGAAACCAGTAAATTGGTGGAGATGTTACTTTCGTTATTCCGTCGACCCCCATCCATCGACTGAATTCTTTTCTAGTTACTGACAAAAAGTCTCAAAATAACTTTCACGTAATATCTAACAGAACGAAAATTGTAATAATGAAGTAACTTATTGCTATATACTCATCCGATACCCCTTTTTAATTTTATGTCGAGACGTTCCTATAGACACACTTTCTCCCTCTTAATGTATCATTTTACCGGGGGTCTCTTTTAAAGTCAAGGGCGTGAGAGAGATGGGTCACGTTACCTTTGGTCTCGTTTAAAGGTTACCTTTTAGCCGGGAACCTTTTTTTCGTTTTACCTACTTCAAACAGAAACACGAGGAAGGTGGAGAGAAACAACAACAACAACAATTAAAAAACCGACACGACTCAGAGGTAACGACACGCACCCGAAAGAGATCGACGCCTTTCGTCCCCGAGGAGAGGACAACATCTCACGTCTGAGGTCCTGTACCCGAGGTGTCGATACCCCGTTCCCGAATCGACGGGACGTCGACACCCTAGTCCAGGGACTGGTGCCTAGTTTGGACACAGGGGGCGTGACCTTCCGCCTAAGAATTGGTGATCGGGTGGTCCCTTCAAGGAGACGAAGGAAAGAATACAAGCGGGAGAGTACAGGGAAATGTGAATGGGTAGATTTGGAGATACAACGACAGAATGTGGGTTTAAGTGGGGGTACTGGTCGACCGTGTGGAGTGACTCCGAATACTAAGTGCAGTTTTATTATTATTATTAGAGAGGACGTTAGTGTTAGGGTATAATGTTAGGGAAGTCACAAATTTAGAGTCAGTTCGAAGTCTTCTTTCACTACAACAAATTGGTTAAACACGAGGAAGGGCGAATTGGACTAAACGTCTCTAAAGTAATTTTTTTTTTTTTTTCTGCTGATGTATAAGTTATAAAGACTACTTTCCCTAAAGTCCACCAAGCTGTTTCACTATAGTTCAAAGTACCCTGACACATAGTCCTGTCTACTTCCCCTTGATATACAACCACCTGCCATACAACGACTTTCACCGACAGTCTCCACCCTAATTTACGACTAGACCTTCAAGACGATCCAAGTTTAGGATCGAGAGAGGGAATTATCGATGGGGATTTGGAGTCTAAGGAGACACTTCATCTATAATGACGGAGTATTCCAGTCTCATTCGTAATCTATTTCACTGTACATAAGTAACGAATCATGTTGTATGTTAGTTCCAACATAACATGTATGGTCAGATACATTCTGATTGTGTAGTAATCGGAAAAATGTACCCATTCACGTAATGGTTTCGGAAGATTTATTCCTGGTCACACCTGGTGGTTATTAGTAGACTAAAAAGGACTATTAGAGTTCCTTCTTAACTCGCGTGATCGGTCCTCAAATTATTCCTTCCTTTCTGGACGGATCTCGACCTTGTAGACTCGGACTGACAACTGTTTTGTTTTCGGGATGAACCTCAGATTAGACTTTAAAGAGAACTCTTGTTATTTGAAAAATTTCCGTGAGAGAAAGAGAATATCATAGGTAGTATAAAGATGGACAGTTCAGAAGACTACGAAATTTACTAGATGCCATAAAGGAGTACTAAATGGAATAGGGATCGTTCATTTGTTAAGATGGTGGAGGATAGGAAAGGAAGGGAATCAGGATTTGTGTCATTGTCGTTAAAACTAGAAAAGAAGTGGATTTCAGGCAAAAGGAAGGTAGTGATGACTTCGGTACCATTTATTGTTCTATCACACTAACCCCAACCTTTTACAACTAAATCACGTAGAAGAGATTCTGGGAAGACCTTCTTTTTTATAAATATTAACTTACAAGGTTTATATGGCAGAAAAAAGTTTCACTCTCCTCCGTCTTAGATCGGTATTTAAGTAATGAAGATTGGAAACTGGGGTTTCGAAGTTCGGTAGGTATATAGTGTGTCACCTTTCAGTTTCAAGTCTCAGGGAAATTTAGTAGGTATCGTCAATGAGAAGATTATCAGATAACTTTTCTCGGTGGTTAGATGAAATTTACTTTCTTTTTCTTCAGGTATGAATGGTGTCGGGATGACGGCACGTCGAAGACGTTATTTCGTCCTTTTTTCGTACCTCTTTCCCCTACTGTGACCCCACCACTCCAAAAGTCAACACTCCTGTCACCCGTACCCGTAACGAAATCCCTTTGTGTATTATAACGTAAAAGGGGATCACAAATGGGTGTCGTCACCACAGGTTGAGCACAGGAGAGATCGAGTTCCTACGACATTTCTCCAGTAGTTTTTCCGGTCTCCTTCCGATTTCGCCGAAGGGTCCGCCGTGTTACCATTTCTTAGGGGGACGGTTGGGTCCTCTACGTCTCTGTGTCCAAACTAGTGACCCAGTCCCTATAGGGGTCTCATCCTTTACCGTTGGGTGAACCGTCTGATGTCAGGTACTCAAGTGTTTCTCAAGCTATGTCACCTCACTGACTGTAAGTACGCACGTTCACACAAATGCATATATACTAACCCGAAGGAGCCACCGAGTCACCATTTCTTAGACGGACGGTTCGTCCTTTGAACTCAAGTGAGGGGCCCAGTCCTTCTAGGGGACCTCTACCCGTACCGTTGGGTGAGGTCATAAGAACGGACCTCTTAGGGTACCTGTCTCCTCGGACCGTCCAATGTCAGGTGCCCCAGTGTTTCTCAACCTGTGCTGACTCGCTGATTCGTGTGTGTCCTTTTTTATTCTTAAGATAAAGATTTTCTGTAAACTTTTAGTCACTATTTTCTAAAGTCTCCTAATATACGAACGGACTCATCGGTCTTCTATTTGTCTCTTTTTGATACATACCACCAGAAACTTTATGGAGATCTTTAACGATATGAAACCGATAGTTTGAACTACGTTATTTTTAATATATTCTTATCGATTGTTCATAGTTCATGAATAGTGTAGGGGTCCTGATACGATTCCCGGAGTGTAACTACAGAGTATCGTTGTGTTTGCCCGTCCAATATAATGTCAGGGGTGACGTGTTCATCCTTTTAGATCCGAGTCTCTCTGATTCGACACAGGTTCTAATGTGTGGGTTTTCCTTAATTGTCCCACCTTATTGAGAACTTTGTTGGAGTTTTAGAGACCCCAAGTCCAGTATAAGTGTGTAGTTCCGTTATTTCTACGGACCATCTCTTATCGATGGTGACCGACTAAGTCCCTTGGTCCGAAGAAGTCAAAACACTGTGTCGGGACTCTCGGGGTCCCAGAAAACGACCCAAAAGGACAGACCAGTGGTCTGTCTATCGTCTCTCGTCTCGTAGCGAACCCTCCAAAAATTCCCGGTCTCGGTCTACCCTCTACGTGTTAAAGACGGGTGTAAAGAAACCAGTCTCTAGTAGTGTTCCCACACAAGTCGAGCTTCCCTTTGACTCTTTACATCAGACCGAGACTTGGGTCCTCCTTTCCCTTTAACCAAGAACAGTTGGAGATGGTATTACTGTCCCGGTTCTAAGCTTAAGTTCTCGGAACTCACAAGGTCTCGGGTGACTCCCTACCTTAATTGAAGAAACGTCGGTATTTTATTCGTCACTCTTCTTGCTGGAGATCCCGGTAGTGAAGACTAAGACCTATTAGGAATTCTTGTAACATATCATCTAAGTAAGTAAATAAGTAAGTTGTAAATAACTTCTGAGTGATGTATGGTTCACCCATGAGTAAGTAAATAAATAGGTTTTAAATAACTGGTGACTGACACACGATCCGACACCAAACCCGTCGTTGTTTTTTATTCTGTCTTTGTTGGACACGGTTGTACCTTGAGTGTTGATTTCCTGAACTTAACATAAAAAGTATATTCAGTGAAATAATAAAAGATTGTTTAGTTCGTCATGGTACACGAAATACGTGAAAGTCGGAGACTAAAAATCGACCTTAGACATTTTCTATTTCCTTTTGTGTGTAAAAGATACATCCTTATATATACCTTTAAACTTTCCGTCTCTGAATTGACACAAACAGAGACAGAAGACCGTGGATTTTGTCTTCGACCACATACTTATTTGTCATCACAGTACCTTTTTTCGTAATCGGATCTTTAGTACACTAAATCCGAAAGAAGAGAAAAAATTTATAAATAAATGAATAAATAAATAAACCGGCACGGCCCGGAATCAACGTCGTGCGTCCTAGAAGGTAGAAGTAACGTCGTACGTTCGAGAATCGACGAGCACACCCTAGATCAAGGGACTCGTCCCTAACTTGGGTCGGGGGGACGTAACTCTCACGTCGCAGAGTCGGTGACCTGGTGGTCCTTCAGGGAAACAAGAACAAGGCGATGAGTGAAGTGCACATTCTCCCCGTAAAAACGAGTGACGTGAAGTTTAGTCGTGTCAAAGGGTCTAGCGAAGGTAGAGATTTTGTCATTGAACTTGTAAAACTTCTGTAAATCGGACCATCTCCCCGAAGAGTCTACCGCGATCACCATTCCTTGAACGGACGGTACGTTCCCTAAGTTAGGGACTCAGCCCTTCCAGGAGACCTCTTCCCTTACCGTTGGGTGAGGTCATGAGAACGGACCTCTTAGGATACCTGTCTCCTCGGACCTCCCGGTGTCAGGTACCCCAACGTCAGTTTATGGTGACTCTCTGACTGGTGTTGGGCCACCTTCAAAGTACTATGACTCCTAGTCGTCTACGCCCCACACGGAGACCGAGAGGTCAAGGCACGTCTTTAGTGAGGTTTGGAAGCGAGAAGTCAAATAAGTGACCTTTTATTTGTTGAAACACATAAGTCTCGTAGGAAAGTTTAAGATTATAAGACAATCGTAAATATTATAATTATAATCCGTGGTCTTCGAGTTCAAGGACGAAGTTAAAATAAAGAATATGTTTTAGGATTGTTCCTGGGGATTTCTAAACTTTTTCCGTCTTGAGGAAGGTACCTCTCGTCCTCGTTAAAGAGAAGGATGGACTAATTTCATAAAAAAAAAGGAAGTTTAAGTGTTGGTAGGACCAAAGTTGACAAACCGGACCAAAACTCGTTGAGGGATAAAGTCGGGTCAAATGAGACAATTACGTAATGAATAATAGTGTCACGAGATCTGAGAGTCGAAGGGAGGGGGGTCTAATCTTCCGTACAGTCTCGTTCCACTATCATTATCGAATTTGTTACTCCGTCAGAGAGAAATATAGGGGTAACTAGTAATATAGTATAAATAAATTCCAAAATTAGTTTTACCCCCCTTTTTGTATCAGAAGTAATATTTCCTTTGTAAAAAGGATTACAAGACCTTTAGTTCACTAATACCTGTCGGTGTCGAGTATTTTACAAATCGAAATATAGTCTTCAATTATGCTGGATAAATAACTATTACTCTGGTCACGATAAACATTATAACAACTTCCCAATTACTCTGTCATAGACGTCGCATATACCCCTGGGACTTTCTTTACAAAATCTACTGTGTTCTATATTGGTATCAACAAAACGGTTATGTGTCCTCTACATTTGTAAATAGACTTTCACAGGTGTTAACACTTTTATTTATATTTAGTGTTTTGATTCAAAGTTAGTAAAGGTTCTCCGTGATCCATCTCTCTTAAGGGAACATTTTGTCTTAGTTGAGTTTCAGTCTTCGTCTAACGAACGTCTAAGACAGGTGCCCTTAACGAGCTTACACCTAAAACTAGACCCGTCTCTCTGTCCATCGATCTTTGTAAGATATCATTTCTTACTTCCTAATTTTCAGAGTTTCAGTTTCCAAGCACTTCGGAAGTAAGTAATAAATTTTTGTTTAGAGAAATTTTACTTTCTCACGTTAAGTTCGTAATAAACCAGGGTCGGATTATAAGAGGTCCAAGTGAAATGACCGACGGACACTCGGAGTTACTACGATAATGAGACACGGAGTGGTACTGACGCGACCGAGGTTCCGGGACTCCCTTTACCTTTTCAGTTGTCATCAATCGGGTAGGGTACTCGTAGTAAAAAAAGAGATTCATGTATTTAGGACGTCTTTGGTCGGGGACGAAAATAATACGGAAGTTTCGGTGTCTGATGTCTCGGAATAAGACACTTTGGACCATCTTTCTGAACCTAGTCAAAGATTTAGTTATCAAAGGTTTCCCACTCTTGTTTTTTCACTAGTTAGTCCCTCACCCTTTTTCATAATTTTGGAATTGAAGAGATTTTTTATTATCTCTGATCCGAAACGATCATGAACTATATGTCGACCTCCGAAGGGACTACCGAGTCACCATTCCTTAGGTAGACGTTACGTCCTCTATGTCCTCTACGTTCGAGTTAAGGACCTAACCTTTCTAGGGGACCTCCTCCCGTCCCTTTGGGTGAGGTCATAAGAACGGACCTCTTAGGGTACCTGTCTCGTCGGACGTGCTTACTATATGCCTACCACTAATCATGTACATATACTCTGTAACTTTCACTAAGTCTTCCCATCCCCTTTACATATCAATCCCTTAAACTCTACTTATACATGTGTGACGATATAAATTTTACCTATTGGTTGTTCCTGGGTGACACATTACGTCCCTTGAGACGAGTTATAATACATTATTGGATTCACCCTTTGCTTGAACTTTTTCTTATCTATATGCGTACATATTGGTTTAGTGAAAGACATGTAGACTTTGATTGTGTTGTAGCAATTAGTTGATCTGAGGTTGTATTTTATTTTTTAAATTTTTTTTTCTTTCTTTTACTACTGTATGGAACCTCCTTATAGTCAGTCCCAGAGTCGTCCTTTATCTTCGACAAAAATATTTGACTTCTCTCAAATTCTCTTCCCATCAACTGTGGTCAAGCCCCGTGATTTTCGTTGTTCTTTCCTGTGTAAGAACTGTCCGTTGACGTCCCTCCTCATTTTCTTCCCTTCTATGGTCTTGGTTTCCCTCTCTATACGTCCTCCGGTACACTGTCCTCGACGTCGGAAGTTCTCTCCCTCGTCTGGTTGGGTGTCAGTGACTAGTCCTACACTCGGTCCCTTTGTCATGGGATTGGAGTAGACGAGAATTGGGAGGTACAAAGGACGGTTTGGGTGACCTTCAGTTTCTTGGTCTTTCGGGTAACTACACCAGGTATACCTGGTCAGAGAGGTACATCGGACCTTTCCATGGGTCTTCGGTAGGTTTCTCCTACACGGGGGTTAATAAACATGATTGTCCCAATTAGTGAGTTTTTCTAACCCCATAGTAACGAGATTTATTAAAGTGATCTATGATTCTAATATAAACTCCCGAAGGGAGCACTAGGTCACCAATTCTTAGGTGGCACGTTACGTCCCCTGTGACCAAGTTAGGGACCAGGTCTTTCTAGGGCGTACGGTGTCCCGTTGATTCGGACACTCGGTGTTGATGACTTGGGAACACGGCGTCGATGACTTCGGACGTACGGGGTCTCGGACACGAGACGTTGTTCTCTTCAGTAGTGTTATTCGGATACGTGGTGTAGACGTCTCATCTGGGACGAGAGGTGATGGTCTCTGTCGATTCGTTATTTCTGGGTTACGTCGGTTTTTATTTATTTATGTGTTGTTGTTGTTTTTCTAATGTGGTCCTTTTTTCCGATACAAGACATTCGTGTCCGACGGATCTAGGTTCCGAGTCACCGGTCCTTCATAAAGACTTTCAGACAAGACGGATTCTCTACCCTTTCGTGTCGGGACCCTGGTACACAAACGGTAGAAGTGAAACCCAATATTCCAGTTATAAATGAAGTGACCTAAAAAAGTAAGTAAGTGAGAAAGTAAGTAAATAAATAAGTAACAGTCCGTAAAGTGTCCACGAGTTTCATGTTTCTACTTAATCTGTACTAGGGACCGGAGTTCTAAGACATTCAAACATCTTCCTCTGTCTATATATTTATTATACATCCTATCACAACATTAGTACGGTTCTCTTAGTCTCATCCAATGTTACTCAAATGTTTCTTTTTTTACCAGCCAAGATGACCTCCAACCCTTTTCCAGTTCTTAACAAAGTATGTCCGTAAGTAAACCCTTTTAACTCCCCCCGTTATTTACTTTATAAAGTCCAGTTCCTTTGTAATACCCGTCGTACTGAACCACTTTGACTCTTCCCCTTTATGAAGTCGTGTCGACTCTGAGTCTCATGTTTCACCTCTTTCGTGTGTCGTTTTGACTTTTGTATCGGTCCGCCTCTGACATCTTTCGGAACAAACGGTCAGACTCTTCACCTTGGAAATTAGACTTTACGAAAAAGATAACTCGAGAATAAAACCCGTTGAGACGGAGTCACATGAACCTCGTCTATAAAACTTACTTTTTAATTCTTGATAACCGGTATACGGTAGTATCTCTTAGTTAACTTTTTCAGTAAGACTTAGTGTCATAATTATCTGTGAGGGTAAAATATTACTTTCTTGGTTGTGACTTGTTGTTAAACAGGATTGAAAACCTATTGACACTTGTGACAAAGAAATTCCTAAAGATCCGATGAAGTCCATTTGGTATACCAATTGTATTGGGTCGAACCAGTAATCTTAATTTTAAATATATAATTGATCGGTACAGTTACCAATAGTTTATCTTAGATTAATTCTGTACTGTAGTGTAATTTTTCTTACTTTGTTACGGTAACGACGTTGTACCTACCTGGTTCTCTAACAGTATAAGTCACTTCATTCTGTCTCTTTCTCTTTATAGTACTACAGGGAATATACACCTTAGATTTTCCTTTACTATGTTTACTTCAATAAATGTTTTGTCTTTGTCTGAGTGTCCGGAGTCCTTTTTCGAATACGGACATCTCCCTTTCACATCTTCCTTCCCTATCAATTCCTCAAACCATACCTGTACATGTGTGAGGAGATAAATTTTACCTATTGACTGTTCCGGGATGACATATCGTACCTCTTGAGACGAGTGACAATACACCGTCGGACCTACCCTTCCCTCAAACTCCCTCTTACCTATGTACATATACATACCGACTCAGAGAAAAGAGAGGTGGACGTCCATAGTGTTGTGACAATTAGTCGACATGAGGTTATATTGTAATTTTTTTCAAAAAAATTCTGTACCGTAGTTTCTAGAAAAAGAAAGAAGATACAAAAGAATCAATAATTTCACGTGAGGGTAATTTTCGAGAGTCAGAGTGGTGTTTCCCTCGTGTCGGACCTGTGAAAGGTATCTACAGTTTATAAAAGTGTCCTAATGTCAGGACTACCAGGTTGTTAAAGGGTCAATCAACTGGGTATCCCTACGCCCTCGTGACTAAAACCGTACGTAAAGACTTTTGTCTTGTCTGACGAAGGGGATGGATGAATAAGAGGTTCCTTACGTCTTACATTTTAGTCTAGTAGTAACTTCTCTAAAAGTTTCTTGGAGACTCGTGACCCTTGTGGAGATAAGTGGTTAAGTCTGTCGAGAAACCTACGTGTTTAAGAGGAACTACCGTGTAACACTCAAAGAAGGGTACTACTACTGACTCCACATTTCTTCAGTTTCTTAGTCGACTTTAAATATTTCAATCGTTTTCACTTCGACCTTAAACTTAAGTCAGACTGATGTCTTCTAGTTCGGGACTCGGAAACCTAACTCTCGTGACTGAGGTCCTCGGATCTGATGGTCTCTTGATTGGGATTCCTCATAGTTTATCACTCTTGAATGTGTTTCCTTTGTGAACTTATGTTCTGGACCGTAGTAGGTTGGTAGTCATCGTGGAACACGTCCTGCGGAGTAGATTTGTTGTTTGTTTCGTTTTTATGTTTAGGTCAGTAGTCGTCTGTCCTAATGATGGATTGAGTCGGAACGGGTAGTTTCCTTTTTGTTTGTCTTTTGAGTTGGTTTAGAGTGGGATATGTTTCGAATGTGTTTGGTGACCTGGTTGGAATCCTCTCGTCTTTGTTTTTCCTGCTTTCGTAAGTTGGAACTTCGGACCCTTTTCCTTTGGAGTTTGTGTTATTCGACTTTTTTTTATCATTACTTTTCCGTCTCTATATGATGTGTTTACTTCCTTGTTTGATCTTTGTACCTTCAGGTTTATTTACTTCTCCTTTATCCGTTTCATGGACTTTTTCTTAAGTCTCATTACTGTGCTTTCTACTACTTTTTGGAACTTTTGTTTTACCTCTTTTACGTTCTTAGTTAATTGTTTCTGGATCTTCTTGATTTCTTATTTGTATGTCTCTGTTTGTTGTGTTAATGACTTTAATTTTTATGAGATCTTCTTAGTTATCGTCTTATAGACTTCGTCTTCTTGCTTAGTCACTCGATCTTGTATTTTACCACCTTTATTGAAGACTTCTCGTCTTATTTCATTTTTCTTACTCTTCTTGACTCCTGTCAGAGTCTCTGGAAACCCTGTTATAGTTGGGGTGATTGTAAGATTAATATCCCCAGGGTCTTCTTCTTCTCTTTTTCTTTCCCATACTCTTTAAAAAACTTCTCTAATATCAACTTTTAAAGGGGTTGTACCTTTTCGTTTCAGTCACTTCAGGTTCTCCACGTTTCTTAAGGTATATCCTATTTGGGTTCCTCTTTCTACGGTTCTGTGTATGATTAGTCTGATTGTTTCTGATTTGTGTTTCTTTCTTATAATTTTCGTCGTTCCCTTTTCGTTGTTCATTGTATGTTCCCTTTGGGGTATGTAAATTGTCGACTAGAAAGTCGTCTTTGAGACGTCCGGTCTTCTCTTACCGTCCTATATAAATTTCATGACTTTCCCTTTTTAGATGTTGGTTCTAATGACAGGGACTGTTCCTAGAGTAAGTTTTAACTGTCTCTTTGGTTTTCGAAAAGTCTACTCGTCTTCAATTCTCTTAAGTCATGGTGGTTTGGTCGAAATGTTATTTGTAATTTCCCTGAATATATCAGTTCTTTATGTTCTCTATTTTTGTCTAGATGTTTTAGTTGGGGTTTGTTAATTCTTTTACCGTTATCCTTGTATATATAGTTATTAATGAAATTTACATTTACCTAATTTACGAGGTTGGTTTTCTTTGTCTGACCGACTTACCTATGTTTTTGTTCTGGGTATATATGCGACAAATATTCTTTGGGTAAAGTCTGGAGTTCTGTGTATATCTGACCTTCACTCTCCTACCTTTTTATATAAGATACGTTTACCTTTCGTTTTCTTTCGACCTCATCGTTAGGAGTATAGTCTGTTTTATCTGGAACTTTATTTCTTATAATGTTCTCTATTTCTTCCTGTCAAGTCAGTGAGTCAGTACAGACTGAGAACCACTGGGGTACCTAACACCTTTTAAGACTTTCTCTACCCTTATGGTCTGGTGGACTGGACGGAGAACTCTTTGCACATACGTCCAGTCCTTCGTTGTCAATCTTGACCTGTACCTTGTTGTCTGACCAAGGTTTATCCTTTTCCTCATGTAGTTCGGACATATAACAGTGGGACGAACAAATTGAATATACGTCTTATGTAGTACTCTTTGCGACCCGACCTCCTTCGTGTTCGACCTTAATTCTAACGACCCTCTTTATAGTTATTGGAGTCTATACGTCTACTGTGGTGGGAATACCGTCTTTCACTTCTCCTTGATTTTTCGGAGAACTACTTTCACTTTCTCCTCTCACTTTTTCAACCGAATTTCGAGTTGTAAGTCTTTTGCTTCTAGTACCATAGACCAGGGTAGTGAAGTACCGTTTATCTACCCCTTTGTCACCTTTGTCACAGTCTGAAATAAAAAACCCGAGGTTTTAGTGACGTCTACCACTGACGTCGGTACTTTAATTTTCTACGAATGAGGAACCTCCCTTTCAATACTGGTTGGATTTGTCGTATAATTTTTCGTCTCTGTAATGAAACGGTTGTCTTCAGGTAGATCAGTTCCGATACCAAAAAGGTCACCAGTACATACCTACACTCTCAACCGGATATTTCTTTCGACTCGTGACTTCTTAACTACGAAAACTCGACACCACAACCTCTTCTGAGAACTCTCAGGGAACCCGACGTTCTTTTAAGTTGGCCAGGTAGGATTTCCTCTAGTCTGGAACCCACAAGTAACCTTCCTGACTACAACTTTGACTTTGAGGTTATGAAATCGGTGGACTACGTTTCTCGACTGAGTAACCTTTTCTGGGACTACGACCCTTTCTAACTTCCGTCCGTCTCTTCCTCTACTGTCTCCTACTCTACCAACCTACCGTAGTAGCTGAGTTACATGTACCCAAACAGACCTGAGGTCCTCGACCACTACCTGTTCCTCCGGACCGTACTACACTAAGTACCCCAACGTTTCTCAACCTGTGTTGACTCACTGACTTGACTTGACTTAACCTGACGTCGTGTGGTCCGGAGGGACAGGTAGTGGTGGAGGACCTCAAATGGGTTTGAGTACGGGTAACTCAACCACTATGGTAGGTTGGTAGAGTAGGAGACAGTATTGGTGTGATGTATTATTAGTCCCCTAGTTAGGTTCTCCTTCTGTATTGTTAATATTTATAGATACGTGCGTTGTCTTCACGTGGAGTTATATATTCTGTCTGTGATTGTCTGTATTTACCTCTTTGACTGTCATTGTGTTATTATCATCCTCTGAAATTGTGGGGTGAGTGTGGTTACCTGTCTATCTAGTAGTTTTGTCTTTTAATTATTCCTTTGTGTTCAGAATTTACTGTGTAATCTACTCTACCTAGAGTAACTATAGAAGTCCTGTAAGGAAGGTTTACGTCTTATGTGGAAACAGAGTTCACGTGTACCTTGTAAGAGGTCCTATCTGGTGTAGAACCCAGTGTTTAGTTTGGAGTCATTTAAATTCTTTTGACTTCAACATAGTTCGTAGAAGAGGTTGGTGTTACGATACTCTGATCTATAGTTAATGTTCTTTTTTTAACATTCTTTGTGTTTGTGTACCTCTAATTTGTTATACAAAGATTTATTGGTTGTCCAAGGACTTTTTTAGATTTCCCTTTATTTTTTTTAAGATCTTTGTTTACTGTTACTTTGTGTTGTTGAGTTTTGTGGACACCCTACGTCGTTTTCGTCAAGATTCTCCCTCCAAATATCGTTGTGTTAGGATGGAGTTCTTTGTTCTCTTTGTGACTTATCTGTTGGATTGAATCTGGATTTTGTTGACCTTTTTCTTCTTGTTTTTGGGGGTTCTAATCGTCTTCCTTTCTTTAGTATTTCTAGCCTCGTCTTTATTTACCTTTTCTTTACTTTCCTTGTTAGTAAAGTCAGTCAAGTCGGGGAGTCAACACAGGTTGAGAAACGCTGGGGTACTTGACGTCGTGCGGTCCGGAGGGACAGGTAGTGGTTGAGGACCTCAAATGAGTTTGAGTGCAGGTAGCTCAGCCACTACGGTAGGTCGGTAGAGTAGGAAAATTAAAGTACCGACGTCAGTGGTAGACGTCACTAAAACCTCGGGTTTTTTATTTCAGACTGTGACAAAGGTGACAAAGGGGTAGATAAACGGTACTTCACTACCCTGGTCTACGGCACTAGAATCAAAAGACTTACAACTCGAAATTCGGTTGAAAAAGTGAGAGGAGAAAGTGAAAGTAGTTCTCCGAAAAATCAAGGAGAAGTGAAAGACGGTATTCCCACCACAGTAGACGTATAGACTCCAATAACTATAAAGAGGGTCGTTAGAACTAAGGTCGGACACGAAGGAGGTCGGATCGTAAAGAGTACTACATAAGACGTATATTCAATTTGTTCGTCCCACTGTTATATGTCCGAACTACATGAGGAAAAGGATAAACCTTGGTCAGACAACAAGGTACAGGTCAAGATTGACAACGAAGGACTGGACGTATATCCAAAGAGTTCTTTTGGTCTGTTTCTGTTGTGTGTTTTTCTTTTGATGTCCGGTTATGGTGACTACTTGTATCTACGTTTTTAGGAGTTGTTTTAAAATCGTTTGTCCTAAGTCGTTGTGTAGTTTTTCGAGTATGTGGTACTAGTTCGACCCAAATAAGGTCCCTACGTTCCTAAGAAACTATGTACGTTAGTTAGTTACACTATGTGGTATAATTGTTCAACTTTCTATTTTTGGTATACTATTAAAGTATCTACGTCTTTTTCGGAAACTGTTTTAAGTCGTGGGTAAATAATAATTTGAGAAGTTTTTCACCCGTGTCTTCCTTGGATGGAGTTGCATCATTTCCGGTATATACTATTCGAATGTAGTTTGTAATAAGATTCACCACTTTTTGACTTTCGTAAGGGGGACTCTAGGTCTTGTTCTGTTCCCACAGGTGAAAGTGGTGATAATAAGTTGTATCAAAACCTTTAGGATCGATGTCGTTAGTCTCTTCTTTTTCTTTATTTTCCTTAGGTCTACCCTTTTCTTCTTCGTTTCGAGAGTAACAAACGTCTACTGTACTGTGACATGTATCTTTTGGGATTTCTATGATAGTCTTTTAGTCATCTCGATTAGTCACTTAAATTGTTACAACGTCCTATGTTTTAGTTATGTGTCTTCAGTGAACGTAAAGATATATTGTTACTTTTTAGTTTTTCTCTTTAATTCCTTAGTCAGGAATTAAACTAAGTGGTAACGTTGTTTTTCTTAATTTTTAGATCCTTATTTGAATGGATTCCTCTGTTTTCTTGACATATGTCTTTTAATATTCTGTGACTACTTTCTTTAGTTTCTACTGTATTTGTCTACCTCTCTATAAGGTACAAGGACTCATCCTTCTTAGTTATAACACTTTTACTGATATGATGGTTTACGTTAGATGTCTAAGTTACATTAGGGATAGTATAATGGTTACTGTAAAAAGTGTCTTGATCTTGTTTTTTAAAGTGTTAAGTATACCTTTGTGTTTTCTGGGACTTACGGTTCCGACAGAACTCTTTCTTCTTACCTCGACCTCCTTAGTTTGAAGGACTGAAGTTTAATATGATGTTTCGATGTCAGTAGTTCCGTCATACCGTGACCGTGTTTTTGTCTTTACATCTCGTTACTTTGGTCTATATTTCGAGTCTTTATTTGGGTGTGTGGATACTCATGGACAAAAACTATTTCCTCCGTTGTTATATGTTACCCCGTTTCTGTCGGAGAAGTTATTCATTACGAGTCTTTTGTCCTGTCGACGTACATTTTCTTACTTCAACCTTGTGAAAGATTACGGTATGTGTTTCTTTTTGAGTTTTACTTAATTTCTGGATTTACATTCTGGTCTTTGATATTTTGAGAATCTCCTTTTGTATCCGTCTTGTGAGTCACTGTATTTAGTTTCGTTCTAGGAGATACTGGGTGGAGGATCTCATTACCTTTATTTTTGTTTTCATTTGTTCATCCTATACTAATTTGAAATTTCGAAAACGTGTCGTTTCCTTTGATAGTCGTTCCACTTTTCCGTTGGGAGTCTTACCCTCTTTCATTAGCGTTTACTTTATTGACAGTTTCCTAATTAAAGTTTTTATATATTCATTGAGTATGTTGAGTTACGGTCTTTTTGTTTGTTAGGTTAGTTTTTCACCCTTTTTCTGAATTTGTCTGTAAAGAGGTTTCTTCTGTATGTCTACCGATTGTTTGTGTACTTTTCTACGAGTTGTAACGAGTAATAATCTCTTTACGTTCAGTTTTGATGTTACTCTATAGTGGAGTACGACCAGTTTTATCGGTAGTAGTTTTCAGATGTTTGTTATTTACGACCTCTCACACACCTCTTTTCCCTTGTGAGAACGTGACAACCACCCTTACATTTAACTATGTCGGTGATACGTTCTGTCATACCTCTTAGGAAAATTTTTTGATCCTCATTTTGGTGGGATACAGGGTCGTCAAGGTGACGACCCGTATATGGGACTCCTTTGGTTTCAACCTTTTCTGGGTATATAGGGTA
This sequence comes from Capra ibex, assembly GCA_006410555.1. Classification (NCBI taxonomy): domain Eukaryota; kingdom Metazoa; phylum Chordata; class Mammalia; order Artiodactyla; family Bovidae; genus Capra; species Capra ibex. Next base: position 84,054,277 of record SJYO01041852.1, read on the forward strand.
ACAAGTAACGACGACGACGACGACGACGACGACGACGATTCAGCGAAGTCAGCACAGGTTGAGACACGCTGGGGTATCTACCGTCGGGTGGTCCGAGGCGGCAGGGACCTTAAGAGGTCCGTCCTTGTGCCCTCACCCAACGGTAAAGGAAGAGGTTACGTACTTTCACTTTTCACTTTCACTTCAGCGAGTCAACACAGGCTTAGAAGTACTAGGGTACTTGACGTCGGGTGGTCTGAGGAGGCAGGTACCGTACAAGGTCCGTTCTCATGACCGCACCCCACGGTAACGGAAGAGGCTAACAAGTAACGTCGTGATAAATTTTATCGATCTTGTACTTTCGTTGGATCCACAGGTAGTTGTTTACTTACCTATTTCTTCAACAACTGGTATATGTGTCACCTTATAATCGGTATTTTTCCTTATGTGTACTCAATCAAGATTACTCCACCTACTTGGATCTTGGATAATATGTCTCACTTCACTCAGTCTTTCTATTTCTATTTATAGTATAAGATTACGTATATATGTCATAGATCTTTTTACCACGTCTTCTTGAATAAATGTCCTGTCGTCACCTCTTTGTCTGTATCTCTTATCTGAATACAAGTACCCCTCTCCCCTCCTCTCCCACTCTACATACGTTTCTCATTATACCTTTGAATGTAATGGTACATATTCTATCGGTTGCCCTTAAACGACATACCGAGTCCTTTGAGTTTGTCCCCGAGACATAGTTGGATCTCCCCACCGTACCCCACTCTCTAACCTCCCTCCTAGTTTTCCCTCCCCTATATGTATATGGATACCGACTAAGCGTAACTCCAAACTGTCTTTTGTTGTTTTAAGACATTTCGTTAATAGGAAGTTATTTTTTTGTTTTAATTTTTTTTTTTCTGACCGGATTTGTTTTAAATGTCTATTTTATTCGTTGTATACTAATTGAACCTCCTTAATAATATTTATCTGTTTATTTTATAATTATACTTCCTTTTTTTCTTTTCTTCTCCGACTACTTATATTAAACGGGAGAGGTACAACTATTCATGATCGTGGTTATTCAGGCTAAAAGAAGGACGGGGGTAGTGTTTTGTGCAGACAATTAACATCTTTCGTCAAATCTCCCACGGAACCGATAAACTGTTGAGTTACGTGTTTCTTTAGGTTATTTTCTATCAAAAGTTCCTTGTTACCTCATTTCCTATTTAAGACTCTCGTGACTTTCAGTTTCAACTGGAGAATTTCCTCACGTAGTTTACTTACTTGTTATTTAGAAGGTATTCCGTTTGGGTTCGTATATAATATTTCGTTCTTAACAGAGGGGACTTATTGCTCCGTAGATTACCCGGATTAAGAGTGGGTTACATTGAGAACGTTCTGGTCTAGACGAGAAAGGGGTTGGGTAGGTAGCCGTCAGTAAAAAGTAATCCCATAGGAGCTAGTTATAAGGGTAGTACTGCCCGATGTCCACGGAGGTCCTCCCTTCGAAAACCTGCTACAGGGTTGTTAACCCAGGAGGACTCCTTGTTTCACGTGACAAAATAACGGAGAACCCTTAAGGTTCCATTTGTTTCCGTCTGTGGAAAGGTCAGTATCAATGGGTATCTCTGTTCGGTTACCCCGAAGGGTAATGTCTGTTGTTAAAGTTGTTTTAAGAGATCTCGCAAAGTAACAACAACAAACCAGTGACTAAACACAGGCTGTGAAAACACTGGAACACCTGACATAGACTGCGAAAACACTGGACACTGAGAAGACCTGCCATCGGTCGGTCCAAGGAGACAGGTACTCTAAAGGGTCCGTTCTTATGACCTCACCCAACGGTAAAGGAAGAGGTCCCCTCTTCGCTAGTTTGGGGGTAGAGGACGTAACGTTCTCTTAAGAAATGGTAGACTCGGTGGGACCTTCGGACTCTCGTAAAGTATCAATAGCGAATTTCATCTCCTCGAAGATTTTCAGTCTTTTTAATCCAGGTCGTGAGTAAGGCTCATAGGTGCCGATGTTCAAGACCCGACGGGACTCAATCGTCCTTACGTCCCGTTCCGTACCGTTCATCCGTTATTTGTGGAAGACAGTGACTCTTCCAGTTTAGAGAGAAGAGTTCTTTGGTTTGTCCCGGTCCTTTTCCTACGACTACAGTGTTCTGTGAAGAATTTTGAGAGCAGTGGAAGAAAGTGGGAGTAGGCCGAGAGGTAATGGTTCTTTCACCACTCGTTCTCTAGGTCCCAGGGAGGTAACGGAAAGTCAATAAGTAGGAACCGAATAAAAAACAACGTTAGATACTTTAGTCGTGTTGACTTCTTCAACATCTACCTAACTGACACTTGACTAAATACTAAGAATGAAGTGGTCTCTTCATTAAAATACGTATATTGAAGAAAATGTTAATGGTGGTGTACTGAAGTCTCCTCAAGGGTGAATACCCTCCTCCGGTAGTTATTCACTGTGAACGTATAAGTAAGTAAAGTTAGTCTCTGAAAATTTCTGAGTCCCCTTATAAAGTCACGGTAACTTTTAATGAAAGAAAAAGTAGTAGAAAGGGGATAACAAACCCCCAAACCCAAAAAAGTCTCTTTTTTCGTAGACCATGTTAGTGTCAGACGAAACTGAAATGAGATAAAAATGAAAATAAAAACTCGTCTGATGTAAACTCCCTCAATTTTTGTTTCCGACGTGAATAATTTACGGTTGATACACGGTCTTTGGTACACTCGGGTATAGATATGTACTTCGGAACATAAGAGAGGTTCTAACACTAATGAAACGGACAAGGTGATTACTTTTTTTGAGTCTCTACGTGTTTATAAACGAGTTCCAGTTTATCGTTTATTCACTGTCTGTCCGACCACAAACTTGAGTGTAGACAGATGGATGTTTTAGGTGGGGGAAAGGTGCTGAAGTGTGACGGGAGTCAAAACCTCCTATTTTTAGTTGGACGAAATTTTTATCTGAGTGTCTGTGTCTTTTGTCTGAATACCAATAGTTTCTCCTTCCACTCCCCTCCCTATTTAATCCTCAACCCTAAACGTCTATATATGATGACATGTATATTTTGTCTATTTGTTCCTGGATGACGTATCGAGGCCCTTGATAAGTTATAGTATATTATTGAATATTACCTTTTCTTAGACTTTTTCTTAAGTATATATATATATATATATATGTGTGTGTGACTTACATATATATGAGTATTTATATTTTTCTTGAGTATATATATATGACTTATATATATATATGAGTATATATATATGAGTGTATATATATGAGTATATCTACTTTGTTTAATGAAACGATATATGGACTTTGATTATATTGTATCATTTAATTGACACTTTCGCCTTCACAATCAGTGAGTCAACACATACTGAGAAACGCTGGGGCACCTGGTATCGGGCGGTCCAAGGAGACAGGCACCTTAAGAGGTCCGTACTTATTACCTCACCCATGGTAGGGGAAGAGGACCCCTAGAAGGACTGGGTCCCTAACTTGGGTCCAGAGGGCGTAACGTCCGTCTAAGAAATGGTAAACTCGGCGAAAGTGAAAATTTTTACGAAACATAAAATTTTTGAGTTGGACAAAATATAAAGAGTTATACAATTTTCTAAAAGGTCCCAAAAACTTTATTGGACTTCGACAAATGGAGTAGGGACCACAGAACACTTCGTGTATAAGAGTTGCGAAAGAAAAAGAAAGAAAGAAAAAAATTCATACTGAATGAACCCTTCCGGGACCACGGGTGATCCTAGACACTCGGTGTACAGACTTCGGATCGAAATGGGACTGTTGAGTCGGTTTGGGTACGATAGTCAGGAAATCCCTCCTCTAGTATTTTAGTGAACCAAAACACCGTAACACAAGTGGTCAAAAGGGGTTTGAAGTCAGTAACATATTATAGATGTGGTAAAACAGACTTACAATGAAACGATAATAATTGAATTATATAAAATTAGTTAAAATTGAATACAAAAATGAGTTAAAGTAAGATTCGTTATTCTGTATACAAATCACATGATAGTTTAAAAAGAATGTGTACACTTTTATGTGTGTATTGATTATTTCACTTTTTACAAACAGTCACACGGTAGATTTTAGAAACCCTTCGACATTATCTCCGAATTCCCGACGGGACCACCAAGTTGGTCGTTTCTTGGACGAACGGTTACGTCCTTAACATTCTCTGAGTCCAAGTCAGAGACCCAGTCCTTCTAGAAGGTCTCCTCCCGTACCGTTGGGTGAGGTCATAAGAACGGACTTCTTAGGGTACCTGTCTCTTTGGACCGTCAGACGACAGGTATCCCAACGTGTCTCAGACTGTACTGACTTCGTTAAATCGTAAGTGAGTACAAAAAGATCGTCATGTGTGACACATAATCTGTGACTGACCTGTGTCACTTTCTCTTCTCACTTTTTCGACCGAATTTTTCACTTTCACTTTTCACTTCAGCGAGTCAGTACGGGATGACAAACGGTGGGGTACCTGACATCGGATGGTGTGAGGAGGCAGGTACTCGATAAGGTCCGTTCTCATGACCTCACCCAACGGTAAAGGAAGAGGTCCCCTAGGAGGGTTGCGTCCCTATCTTGGGCCCAGAGGACGTAACATCCGTCTACGAAATGGTAGATTCGGTGGTCCCTTTTGATTCTAGTACCGTAGACCAGGGTAGTGAAGTACCCTTTATCTATCCCTTTGCTGCTTTTGTCACTGTCTGAAATAAAGGAACCCGAGGTTTTAGTGACGTCTACCACTAACGTCGGTACTTTAATTTTCTACGAATGAGGAACCTNGAGGTCCCCTAGGAGGGTTGCGTCCCTATCTTGGGCCCAGAGGACGTAACATCCGTCTACGAAATGGTAGATTCGGTGGTCCCTTTTGATTCTAGTACCGTAGACCAGGGTAGTGAAGTACCTTTTATCTATCCCTTTGCTACTTTTGTCACTGTCTGAAATAAAGGAACCCGAGGTTTTAGTGACGTCTACCACTGACGTCGGTACTTTAATTTTCTACGAATGAGGAACCTTCCTTTCAATACTGGTTGGATCTGTCGTATAAGTTTTCGTCTCTGTAATGAAACGGTTGTTTCCAGACAGATCAGTTTCGATACCAAAAAGGTCATCAGTACATACCTACACTCTCAACCTGATATTTCTTTCGACTCACGACTTCTTAACTACAAAAACTTGACAGCACAACCTTTTATGAGAACTCTCAGGGAACCTGACGTTCCTCTAGTTTGGTCAGTTAGGATTTCCTTTAGTCAGGACTTATAAGTAACCTTCCTGACTACGACTTCGACTTTGAGGTTATGAAACCGGTGGATTACTTTTCTTAACTGAGTGACCTTTTCTGGCACTACGACCCTTTCTAACTTCCGTTCTCCTCTTCCCCTGCTGTCTTCTACTCTACCAACTTACCTTAGTGACTGAGTCACTTGTACTCAACTCATTTGAGACCCTAAACCACTACCTGTCCTTTCTTACCGTGCGACGTCAGGTACCCCAGTGTTTCTCAACCTGTGCTGACTCACTGACTTGACTCGATTTGACCTATGACTGTCGGGACATCTTTCACCAAACCCGGTCCCTTTCTTATTTTTGGACTTCCGGTCTGTCTCCCGACGACCCAATAATGTCGTTGGGTCCCTCTCCACTGACGTACTCTCGTCATCTTTAACTTTCTTTACCAACTCAAACTCTGTAATCCGAAGGGTCTACCGAGTAGTCCATTTCTTAGTCGGACGTCACGTTTTCTGTGTCCTCTAGGCCCAAGATAGGGGTCCAACCTTTCTAGGGGACCTCTTCCTTTACCGTTGGGTGAGGTCATAAAGAACGGACTTTTTAGGGTACCTGTCTCCTCGGACCACCTGATGTCAGGTACCCCAGTGTTTCTCAGTCTGGGCTGACACTGATTCCCGTAGTCAGTCTTCTCTGTACACCATAATTTAAGTTAAGTGTCATCCCTAATTCTTTCTCTTCTACTTTTTTTACCGTGATTCTGGTAAATTTAAAAATTGACGTAATTTAATATTATGAAAATAAGAAGAAATTGTTAAAACTCGTGTTGACATATGAGTATTACCTCTTTTAAACCTCCTTTACCCTTAGGACGAATTTTGATCTATATTATAAATTCTATAATCGTTGAATATACTACAACCGGTAGTTGGTTAACGTTGTTTACGATCTTTCCGGGGCCTCCAGAGGAATTGGGGTTCTCACCTCCCCCGACCTTCCCCCTCACCCAGACTCTTCCTCAATATCCACCATCCTCCGAGTCGCATAGCGATAAATAGGTCGTCATACCTTTGTAAAGTTCTAAGCCCTTTCCCAACATTTGGAGACCAAATAGTAGGAACGAATTAATTAAGGGACAATACCGGGGGTAGAGAGAATCACACTTTCACAGTGAGTCAGTACAGACTGAAAGACGCTAGGGTACCTGACATCGGATGGTTCGAGGAGGTAGATCAACAGGAGACAGTTTGTTCTTCTGACCTCACCCGTCAGTGAGGGAAGGGGTCGTCTAGAAGGGTGGGGTCCCCCCCTTGGACCCAGAGGGTGTAACATCCGTCTAAGAAATGGTAGACTTGGTAGTCCCTTCTACAGAAAGAGTTTCACTTCAGGTTTTGAAACGGTAGTAGAGGTTCCGGACTTGGTACGTGGAGTGGTCGGAGTCGAGACGAGGTTAGGAAGTAGAATAGAGTCAAGGGGTTGAGAAGTTTTAAGGTTCGACGTTTCGGATCTTATGAGTCAACAGGTCAAAGGTCGAGTGAGGATCAATAGAAGGACATGGGAATAACCTATACTATAGAGTCTCTTCAAAGAGGACTAGAAGGTATAGTTCAGTCCAAAGGTAAAATGTATATCTGAGGGGAAGAGGAAGTATTGAAACTCTGTTAACCTTAATTTATTAAACCACATATTAATAAACAAAGGACAGAAGATGTGATTTGAGTGGTCTGAGGTATTCCCGTCTTTAGTCTGGTCAGACGAGTGACAGGAAAGGGGTTTCGGAGTATCTCTTGAACACTAGTTTCGAGATATATTTCATTACTGGGTTTTATGGAAGAAGTCGTCCTTCCCTTACCCCTGTCACGGACAAGTAAAGACTAACAACTATTTCTGTTATAAACCCTGTTAAATTTTATAAACCCTGTAAATGAATCTTTACTAGTAAATATCTTCGGTATGATATACACGTCGTGACTGTAGTCTTGAATAAAAATAGAGTAAATTCAAAGTGATATTGGGACTTCTCATCTATAATAATAAGGCAAAAAATCCAGTCTTGGGTTCCGAACCTCTTCATTTTTTACCCGAATCGTACTGAATCTATCATTCACCGTCTTATCCCTATGTTGAAAAAGGGGTGATGACGAAACGTTTGAACTAATAACTTTAAAGGGACCGTATACTTCCATAGTAGTATTAGAGGTCGTCTATTGTTTATTTTTCTCCTAACTTTCTAAAACGGCGTTCAAGAAGGTCACTCTTCCCTGTCGACCACCATTCGGTACTCTGGTGGGACTTGTCGGTAAGTATTTCTCCCGGGTCGTGGCACCAAGTGCTATGGTGACATAAGGTCACTCAGTGCCATTAACTACAAGTATTTTACCACTGGAATTGGGTTGTTTTCTGAGTAAATGAACTCCTTTAGACAAATTATTCCTTCATACACATATTAATCTTTCCAAAAACAACTTTAGTCGATAGAAAAATTATCGATAGGTCCCTTTGACAGAGAAGACTTTTGAAAGTAGAGACAAGTTAGTTATTCCGTAACGGTACGAAGATCTGTTTTTGGTTTGTTAAACCGAGTTTTACGAATCAGGGAAAGGTCTCGATTTTCTCAGTATCTCTAGGACGTCTTCTCCCTAGATTAGGTAACTATTGGTTAGACTAATCTTATGAAAAGGGACACTTTGACTACCCGTAACTAAATAAGTGTTGGTTAATCTCGGGTAACGGACCCCCTTTAGAGGGAGTAAGACTGTCTTTACTTGGAGAGTTTTGTCTAACTTTTTTTTCTTCAACTCTTTAGTCACACTGATCAGAGATGTTACTAATAAATTACCAAAGAAGGGACCTTAAAGAACAACACACATCGATGTTGAAATGAACCCGAAGGGTCCACCACGATCATCGTTTCTTGGACGGATGGGTCACGTCCTCTGTATTCTCAATACCCAAACTAGAGACCCAACCCTTCTAGGAGACCTTCTCCCGTACTGTTGGGTGAGGTCATTAGGGTGGATTACATAGAAACCGAAGGGTCCACGGACATCACGATTTCTTGGACGAACGACTACGTCCCCTAAGCTAGGAGCTCAGTCCTTCTAGGAGACCTCTTCTCTTACCGTTGGGTGAGGTCATAAGAACGGACCTCTTAGGGTACCTGTCTCCTCGGACCGCCGGATATCAGTTGTCCCAATGTCCCTTAGTGTATACAGATTTCACTGAACGTGTGTGTTTAAATGAGTGAACCGTCAAAAAGGATTGGGAGACTAAAGACTACCCGCTGAACAACGGAAAAAACTTTACGACGAAACTCATTGTGTCTATATAGTATTTGAAGTATACCTGTACTAAAAGAAGTTTAGTAGACACTCTTACGTCGTAAATCTGTTCTACGTACTACTCAATGATGTTACAGTCTATAATGACACTCCTTATACGGGTCACTGGTCACCAACACATCCAGTCCCAAATATTTCCTATATCTCTATTGAAGAGACAATAGTAGGTAAGATGTGAGTGTGGTCGTATTTGTCTCACTCCTCAGATACAGAAGAGTTTCGAGGCAGATACGGGTGTATGTATCCACTTCTTAAAAGGATTTTAAGAGTTTCTCCTTCTTGATGGAACAAGTCTTTAGAAAAATTTTATAGAGTATATATATATATATACTCAGACCCATTTGAGGCCCACAACCACTACCTGTCCCTCCGGACCGTACAACGTCAGGTACCGTAACGTTTCTCAGCCTGTGCTGACTCGTTGACTTGACTTGACTTGACTTGAACTGCCTATAACAGGACTGACGTACAATCTACAACGGATTTTTTTTTTTTTTTTTTTGAAAATTTTTGATGGTTTACTTGAAGGGACCACTAGATCACCAATTCTGGAATGGAAGGTTGCGTCCCCCACATCCAAGTTAGGGACCAGCCCCTCGATTCTAGGGTGTACGGAGTTGTGGTTTTTAGGTTTTGTATTTTACCTGTTCTTATGACCTCATAAGGGAAGACGTCCCCTAGAAGGACAAGGTCCCTAGCTTGAGTCTAAAGAATGTAACGTCCGTCTAAGAAATGGTAGACTCGGTGTGGTCCCTTACTAAGACTTTTACAGAGACTTCTACCGTTTCTACGAAGACTTCTCAGACCTGTTATTGTAAAGTTTTTTATACTCTCACCTAGTTTATGATAAAGATGTAACTCTAATAAGTATACGACTTTGCGATTTGTAATAATATTTGTTTATGATATATATCTGTTGAGAAAACAGGTATTTGAATTACCAAACATATAAATCAAACGAGGGATTTAATAAAATCCCTAGAAAAGTATTCCTTTTACTTACTAATGGGATAAAACTTTCGTCTTCATACATAAAAAATTTTATATACAATATAAGGGTGATTATCTCACGTACGTTGTAATATTAACGAGGTTTTTTTAATTAATTACTGACTTTATTAATCTGCAGTTATCATGTATTTTTTCTCGACAGCCTATAGGTGTTTGTACTGTTGGTGTACTGTGGGAACAGTTGTCTAGGTGAAACTCTAAGGACTCGGATCACTTTATATGTCTGATAAATTTACATTCACTATAGTCTCCAGTAGATTAGGTTAGAGAAATAAAATGTCTACTCCTTTAATGTCAGTCTCTTTAATTTGCGGGAGGACGTCTTCCGAACCTGTATCTTAAGACTAGAAGGGTAATCTATTATAATGACACAACAAAAAGAACACACCAAGTGGGGCCAGAGACCGAATATAAAGTCTAATTTTCGTTTCCTCGGAGAAAACGGACTCTTACCTAAGACAACTTATTCCGTTTATGTTTAATTAACTCGGGATTCTCGACTCCCTGACTTTCTCTCTGCCTCTCAAACACTATGTGTTTGAGAACCTACACTGAATCACTGACTCGTTGTTGTTTAGGAATGCAGTCGGACCATGATAACATAAAGAGACACGTGTCTGTTCCTTTAACTTCAAACCTCTCCACTATATTGAATAAGTTCCAGTTCACGTTGATTATTCATCGCCTCGACTCAAAAGTTGGGGTCGTCAGACCGAGGTCTCAAACACGAGAATTTATAATACTGAATTAATATGATGAACCAAATAATTAACGATAAAAACGAGTGAAACACTCGAACAGTGGGAACATGGGTAAAATTTGAATTGTTTCTTAAAAGAGTTATGAGATTGGAATGTCAATTCTAATCACAGATGTACTACATTTGATAAAGGTAATGATTCATTTTATTGGAGATAAGATGTCTTTTGTGGTTCTGATTCTACCTAGAAGGTATCCTTCCCGACTGTTTTATCCGTTTACACTTTAAAGAGATTTAAGGGTACATCAAACACCGTAACACTTAAACTCGTGGTTAAAAAAAAAAAAAAATTCATTGTCCTTACTGAATTTGTTATTTTGTACTGGACCGTACTTAATGTCATAGACTTAAGTAAAGGGGTTGATGACACAAACATCCGGGTTCCAACTTTCGTTAATCCACACTTAATAATGTGGTAGAAGGTACGGAATCTGCCAAAATACTACTAATATTTTAAAATAATAATTACCAAGTGACAAAAACCTCCTCAACAATTAAATTTACATATATAAATATAACAATTAATTACTTATCTCGTTTTATTCAAACCACTTTAGAAAGATCCCTGTCCTTCATTAACCCTTTGTCTTTCCTATAACGGTTGTCGCCCACACCTTCGATTTCCGATCAGGACCTCTCTCCGTCACACGTCGTCAAGTCAGTTCGGATATCTCGGTACACCATGTACTCTCCGTAGGACAAGTTGAAGAAACAAAATAAAAAAAAAAGAAAAAAAAAGAATTAAAAAATTTAAAATTTTAGAAATTAAGAATGTACGCAAGGTTTTGTACTTGGGGGGAGGGTGGAGGGAGGGGTATAGTAGAGAGACCCAGTAGGGGTACGTGGTCGAGGTTCGTACGACATAGGACGTAGTCTGTATCTGACCGCTAAGTTAAGAATGTACTATCATATGTACAATCTTACAGTAAGAGGGTTTAGTAGGGTGGGAGAGGGAG